>PVHP010001177.1:0-72705 GCA_004024765.1 Zapus hudsonius
TCTCTCTCTCCTCTCTCACTTTCTCTGTATCCGATGGAGATTGTGTTTGTATTTTTCAGGATGCAGTGAGAGAGCTGGGGCCCATCTAACCCTACCAACTGACCGTAGGCCGATAGCTGAGATTCTGGCAAGAGAGGAGCCACCACAGTCATACTGTGGAGGATCCAAATGGAACCCCTCAGAGAATGACAGGATGAACAAGGGACCCACAGCCACAGCCATTAAATCAACACAGGATAAGCCACTGAGACAGAAACCAACGATTTTTGACACAAAGACCCCTAAGCTCACAACCTTAAAGCAGCCTTAATACTCATCCACCATGACTCAGGGAACTGAGCGGAAGAGGGGCGGAAAGATTGTGAGAGCCCTGGTGGGGGAGACTATCCAGAGGCATGGCCAGGAGAACCTGGCTGAATACTAGGCTATCCATGGTCCCCTGTCACAAGGACTGATCCATGGAGGAGGTTATCCAGCAGATTGGGGAGGGGAGGGCAGCGGGGAATTGGGGAAAACAATGCATTGTTTGCCCACTAAATATTGTAACTCATTATGGACAATTAAAAAAAAGAATAAAATATTTTTAAAAATACAGTGGAAAAACAAATGAGGAATACTTACATGACATTGACGTCTGGCCTCCACATGCACATACGTGCACTTCCACCCCCACACACATCCATCACACATGTACAAACACATATAGAAACACACCAATGATTGTGAAAAGCTGATTTAAGAAAAACTGTTAAAATAGCTCTGACATATAGCCCTCAACAACTGCCACTACAGAATATAGGTATAAATGCATTATATATTCATATTATAGATATATCAAAACAGGTTCATTATTTCTCAATAACTATGTAAGTCGTTTTTAGAAAACAAATTTCTTTGCTCGGCATGGGTAGACGAGACACTAAGTCAGCTTGCTCTAGCCAGTTCCATGATGACCATCCAACTGTTGGTATTTCCCATGTCCCCAAACCCCAGTTTAGTACTTGGGATCCCACATTTCATTTCCAACACGTACCCCTATTCCTCTGCTTTTAGACTGCAATGCCCTTAGCATATATGGCCTCCCTTTTCTCATACTCTGCTGTCCCTGCCTCACTCACATTCTATTGAAGTACCTCTATCCTTTGCCAGACACTGTCCCTTGACTGTGACAGATTCCACACCTTTTTCCTTATCATTGTTCAAACCTCAGGTTGGGTCCCTTGGTTGTACATTTCCCTGACACACTTAGACACAAAATACATGGCAGAATTCTAGTCATCTCCCTACAACAATATAATAAAAATCCTAACCATGTCATTGTAGCAGATGAAATTGATCAAGTAATGGGAGTTTCTTTTTTTATTTCATTTTATGTTTTAAATATCTTTATAATGAATAAGTATATACATTGTATGAGCAAATCTTCTTTTATTGTTCATAATGAGTTACAATATTTAGTGGGCAAACAATGAGTTGTTATCCCCAATTCCCTGCTGCCCTCCCCTCCCCAATCCACTGGATAACCTCCTCCATGGGTCGTCTGGATCAGTCCTTGTGACAGGGGACCATGGATAGCCTAGTATTCAGCCAGGTTCTCCTGGCCATGCCTCTGGATAGTCTCCCCTACCACGGCTCTCACAATCTTTCTGCCCCCTCTTCTGCTCAGTTCCCTGAGTCATGGTGGATGAGTATTAAGGCTGCTTTAAGGTTGTGAGCTTAGGGGTCTTTGTGTCGAAAATTGTTGTTTTCTGTCTCACTGGCTTATCCTGTGTTGATTGAATGGCTATGGCTGTGGGTCCCTTGTTCATCCCGACATTCTCTGTGGGGTTCCATATCTTGTGACGGTGTCCCCATTTCCCTCCTCTCTGTCCCCTACCCACTGGGGTACTTCCTTGGTGAGCATGCTGACTTGGCATAGCTCAATATTATGAGAACCCTTGTTGCTACCACATGGGGAATCTTAGAACCATCACACCCAGATTTAAGTCATCCACGGTTATGCTTCCTGCAGCTTCTTCTCCCCACTCCCTGCGTGAACTTCCATAAAGGAGGCCGGGGTTCCATCTTTCACCTCTTCTCTGTGTTGCTTACTAGGAGCTAATGTGTCCGGTACCTCTCTTCTCCACATTGGCCCTGGTTGTGTGTGATCGGGAAGTGAAACAGACCAGCCAATGTTACTTGGCCCTAAATCGTAATTTCAAGGTAATTTGAACTCCCTTCCTCTTGGGGATAGATGGAAAAGCTAAAGTCTCCTTAAATCAGCATGTGGAACTCAACAAAGAATTAAGGTGCCCCTGTGCCTTGCTCAATACCTGTGTGAGACCCACGGAATAATCAATTTCACAATTCTGTAAAGCTGATTGGACTGTGATTGTAAAGCTGGAGAGAACAACCTCTCAGGCTTTAAACAGCCCTGTTGCAGCAGAGGGATATAAAATAGAGGATATCTGACCATCCATAACAATCCAATGAAGCCAAGCATTCCTTTCATTCCCTCACATTTAACACCCTGGTTTCCTGCACCAGCTCTGCCAAGACCCACAGGATAAGTGCATGTGTGTGTGGACAGAAGTCCACTAAGAACTTGAGCCAAACTTCCGCAGGCTGCTATAGCTGACCAATTAAGAAACACCATGAACTCCAGTGTTGTCCTCTGCTGGGTCCCTTCCTCAATTTGCCCTTCTCACTCTCCAGGCACCCTATGACTCAGGCATCCCTGCTCTCAGTCATTCTGCCACCTATGCCACAGGATCAAGTACTGTTTTCACACATGGCTAACTGCCTGGTTCCAAGACACAACAGGTTAGGATTTGTAGTAGCTTCTACTCTCCATGCTGCCTAGCATACTGAACCACCAGGGCCTTGCTTCCATGGGAAGGAGGCCCGTTTGTCTGTCTGTCTGGACTGACTGGTCAGATTCATTTCCATTTCCATAAGCCTCTGGATCTGTACCTATCGCAGGTACCTGGGGACTGAATATGGGCTTCTCTCTTGGCCACTGGAATCCAGTGGGAAAGGGAAGGTTTTCAGACATCAATGACACAAAACCCCCAAATGGTCAGCAAAGGGGAAGGAGAATGAACCCATCGGGCCCTAGGACTCTTGGCCTAGCTTCTAACTCTTGTCCAGCTCTCTCTGGAGTTTGTGTTGGTTTTCCCACTGGACTCTGAGCTCCCCCAAAGTAGGGTGAGCTTCTAATTCATTTTGCTACCATGGTCTATTACATTATTTGGCTTCTAAGAGCAGAGAAGTTTAGATTCATTGTGGAATGAACTAGTGTGATCTGTTTAGAGTTAGGCACGGTCAGACGACTTGCTTTGGGTAATGAAGTATGAGCAGAAGTGACCTAAAGCATAAAGCATAGAAGCATAAAGGAACCACAGCAAGTTCTCTGAGTGGAGATGGTCACCATGACAGCAGCTCCATGACTGCATCTCCGAGTGACTCAGTTCGGTTTCTCCATGACAGCCAGGTGGTACAGGTGAGAGGTAAGCTGTTGACGCTTGATGTGTAGCATGGGTGAAAGATCAACTTTAGCTGGTTAAACTTCTAAGATTTAGGGATTTACTCATCATTTTAGTGTGACCTAGCCTAAGCTGAATTCATGGTTCATGGAGAGCAATAGAAAATGAAGGAGCATGGAAAAAGAAAGAAGGAAGAAACAGAGGGAAGCAGGCATGGAAGGATGAAGGAGAAAAGGAAAAAAAGAGAAAAAGAAGTCGATGCTGGGGCTGTTTCCAACTTATCCACCTGGGAGCTACAATCCATCTGCTCTTTGTCTTCTCTCTTCAACATCCTGAGGACCCAAGAGCTTGCAGCCCCCAAACCCACGCTTCTCCTTTGTGTGGAAGAAAATTCTATTTCCTCAGATCTAATGGGTAACATAGCAATATTTGTAGAGAAAGGTGGCAGAGAAATGAGACAGGAAACAAAACGATTGTGACTTTTTTTTGAGGGGGGGTAATATATCCAAGCCATAAAGATTTCATTAGATTCCCTAATACATTGCTAATGAAAAACAAAAAAGATCCTTTCCTATTTTACCTACTTTCTGAACATTAGAATCAACTTGGCTTTCCAGGCTTTGCACCCCATTTACATTAATTAGAAAGTTCCATATTAAGGAAAGCTTTTAATGGGCTGTTATTGCAGATGATTTTACTGGTGAGATGCATTGTTCTGTTTAATAGCACATAAAATAGCATCTATAGAGGAGACTTTGATAAAATTGAAGCTTTGATAGACTCAGGCTGAGCTGGTCTGTGCCGAGAGGCTGGGGTTCAGGGAGATTTTTCTATGAGGGAAATGGCTTTTCTGTTTCCTTGGTCTAGCGTCATTTCTATAGCGCCCGTGGGTTTTGACCTCAGAGGAGTCTCGCACTGCCTCCTGCCAGGGTGGACCACTGAAAACTGCTTTCAGATTTTTCCCTGTATATCCCTTATTAAAATCTTCCCTGAGTTTTTTTTTAATAGATAAGCAATCTTGGAACTGGTCTTTTATAGATGGATTTCATAAGGACTGATTGCCTGGGTCATGGAAATAAGAACCAGTCTGGTCAATGCAAGAAAAGAAGAGAGGCAGAATTTGAATATCTAAGGAGAAAGGTGAAAGAACAAAAGCCTGGACAATCTAATGTTTCTAGAACTTAGGGGAAAAGAGCCACAGGGCAGAACAAAAGAGCAACTAAGTATAAGGTTAATCAATGTTACAGAAAGAGAAGCAAGGTTGGGTCAGAGGGCAGTTGAGCTGTGTTAGAGGACGTAAGAACTGCCAGAGATGCTCACATGGGATTTAGATGAAATCCTATAGGACAGCAATTGTCTTCATGGTTGTCTCTGTCCACATGCATCCATGGCCCCACCACCCCAATGCTCATCATTATTTCTGAAGGGCTCCTTTGGTCCAGACTTTTCATTGCATATTATTGATGGACTTTTCAATAATCTCTTGAGTTTGAGAATAAACCAACTCCAAAGGCAGTAGAATGTGGAATTTAGGTTTTTGAGAACTGGAATTATGCCTGAATTAAATTCCAGCTTTCCAGGCTGGAGAGATAACCCAACAATTAAGGCCCTTGCCTACAAATCCTAACAACCATGGATTCCCCAGTACCCACATAAAACCAGATGGACAAAGTGGCACATGCATTCAGAGTCCATTTCCAGCTGTTGGAGGTAAAGTGGAACCCACTTGCCTGGACCTTCTTGATTTAATCTTAAAGCAGTTCCCTACCAGAGGGGCACCTGATATACCTGAGCTAACAGGTCCATGGTTATATACCTGAGGAAAAGAATACAGAGGAAGGAAATAGTATTATAACATTGCTCCTATTGAATTTGGTATTGTCACAGTTGCTGCTATAATAGCAAAGTATAGGAACAAATGCACACATGCATTTTGTCCCCTTCTTACAAGATTGTGTGTAGAGTAAGGACTTAACCTGTTGTCAGAACCAATTAAACATTTTGGTTTTAGCTCTAGAAATGGCATAAGCAGCCCATAAGAGATCTTGGTCAGGGAGATACAGGGATGAGGGGCCTGGACATCATAACACACAAAGAATAATTGGAAATTTTTTTCCAAAAAAAAGGATTTCTTTATTATGTGATTTTTTTAACATTCTAGTCATCAAATGGCTATTTATTTGATGAGGGGTTTGGTTGGAATGCTTCACGAGATGGTTAGGACAGTAAAGATGAAGGAGCTTTTAATCTGAATTTGACAGAAGACACGGGTACAATGACGTAGCTGCCTTGCCACGCTACATGTTCCCATCATTGTGAAGATTCAAGCTAAATGTGGATTCATTCATCAGATGCTGAAGGAGCACGGAGCAGCCTAGGGTCAGTGGTAATAGCTGGAAAGACAAGATTAATAAGTCCTGGTTCTTGTTTGCTAGCTATTCACTTTCCTAAAGAGAAAGTAAACCCATAAGCTGATGCTTAAGTCAATGAAGTATCCCACACCCAGGGAGAAATGTGTACAAAGTGGTCAAAGCAACAGGGTAATGAGCAGAGAGAGGGAGAAAATGGGGTAAGGGGAGGATGGCCAGAAGATGCTCTTCAAGATAAATCAGTAGGATTACCACAGTAGACAAGGATGTAGTGGTGAGGGGTCTGGACATCATGCCATCAGGAAGCAAGATTTGCAATGTTGTAATGGATTCTCTGTGTTTTCTTTAACCATTTACCCATCAATGGGCACACAGGTTGTTCCATGTCTTGGCCACTGTGATTAATGCTATGGTGAAGATGAAAATAGATAACCTCTTCAAGATCCTTATGCTAGGTTGGAGAGATGGCTCAGCTGTTAATTTGCTTGCCTGCACAGCCTAATGACCCCTGTTAGATTCCCCAGCACCCACATAAAGCCAGATGCGCAAAGTGGTGCATGCATCTGGAGTTCATTTGTAGTGGCCTGAAGCCCTGTTGCACCCATTTTGTCTCTCTGTCTACCATCTCTCTATTTCTCTTTGCTTGAAAATAATTAAAAATATTTTTAAAAGATCCTTATGTCAACATGTCTAGATATGACCTAGAAGTGGGAGGTATGGGTTGTATTTGTATTTATTTGAGGACACATTCATAGCTTCCCATCATTTGACCTCTACCACCTGTGTGCAGGAGTCTCAAGTCCTTCACATTCTTGTATCGCCTGTCATCTTGCAGGATTGGGTTGACAGTTGTCATCTGAATCTTGCTTGGTTTCCCTTTGCATGTCCCCTGTGACTAGTGATGAGGAATGCCTCTTGTCCACGTGCATGTTGCTTTGGAGGGCTGGAAAGTGAAACTCTGCCCATTCTCTTCACCTCTTTGTTATTGTGCTTTTGATGTATTTTGAATAATAATCCCTTATCAAGCATATGGTTAGCAAATACAGTCCCCATTCTGTGTGCGCCCTCCTCACACTGCTATTGCCTTTACAGTGCAAATGTTTGCTCATTGGATGCTGTCCCTCCCACTGCTCGGTCACCGTTATGACCTGAGATTTCACCTCATGTCTAACTATGGCTTAGACCAATATCATGAGTCCTGCCCCATGTTTTCTTCTAGTTTCAAAGCTTCAGGTGAGGTGAATATTTAATCTACAATATGACACTTAAATCTTTCATCCTTATGATTCATTAAAACAAGAAAACTCTACCATCTGTGACAACTTCAATGAATTCTGGTAGGTGAAATAAGACAGCCATAACCGGGATACATTTTAAGTGATTCCATTTCTATGAAGTACAGATCGGATCTAAACTAGTTAAAAGTAATAAACACAGGGAATAGGCTGGTGATTGACAGGTGCTGGGAGAAAGGGCAAGTATGAAGTTTCTGTTCAACTGGTAAAGTATATAACGTTTCAATAACATAAAATAGTAAGTTCTAGAAATCTACTGTTCAACATTTTGCCTACAGTGGTTAGTACTATATTGCACACTTGAAATGTGTTAAAAGGTAGATCTCATGCTAAGTGTTCTTACTAAAATATAAAGAAAGTGAAAAGCTACCAGCTTTCCTAAAACAAATACACCCAAATAGAGGATTCTACTGTAAGTTGTACTTCTAGGGAAAATGGAAAACTATTATACACATATGTGTGCACTGACAGGAAACAGTGTTGAAACAGAACACTCTCTGAGGGTTTTGCTGGAACTCAGGATGAGCAAGGATAAACAAGAAAGTGTGGCTGGAGAGGGAGCTGAGATCTCACCTGGGGAGCAGGTTCGGAGCCCTGCGACTAATGGAAGTACAGGAGTCATGGGGCTAGATTTCTGTCTTTGGCTATAATTGCTTAATTGTAAAACTATTGCAAGAATCCAACAACAAAATTGGGCAATCAAGGGCTTGCTAATTGGCTAAGAGATCCACTCAGAGGCAAAGAACCCTTAACTGGAACTGGGATCCATGGTAAATTCTTATGGGGACCAAGAACATGGGCTCCAAGGGGAAATTGTCACAAATCAGAGATCTACAGAAAGGTTATATGCATTAGAATTCTGCCAAATTAACAATGTTTATCTCATTTAACCTATACTGATCTCATTCTCCATTGGAGATTCTGTTTGTATGTTTCAGAAGGCAGTGAGAACCATGGACAACCCAATTCCATCAACAGGACCTGAGATGTTGCCTGTCACTGAGGAAGGAGATGAACCACTCCTAATTTATGATAAAGAGGCCAGATAAAACCTTTGAGGAAGTGGCAAGATGAGCAAGAGACCTACCTCCACAGCAAGTCAGATAACCTGGGAAAGGATAATGGAGACAGACACTGAGGACACCCAACATAATCCAAAGCAGTAATCCAGAGACTCAAGACCTCAACAATAAAGCAGACTTAAAACTCACCCATCATGACTCAGGGATCTGATAGAAAATGGGGTGGATAGACTGTAAGAGCCATTGTGGGAGAGAATATCCAGAGTCATTGCCCTCCTCAGAAACAACACACAAAGAAAAAAAAAAGCTGGCTATCTCTGTACAATCCATAACTCCTTATCACATGGTCTGGTCCAGCAGGCACACTGAGGAGAGCCCCCAGAGGGAAATGGGGGTACCATTACAAGACTTGCTCCTACAGTGGATGTAATTATTGATAATAAATATGTTAAAAATTATTTAAAAAGAAATTGTGAAGGTCTAGATAAAACAGGGATATAAAGCTGAGGGATTGTGAGGGTCCTCTCTATGCAGAGGATGAAGGATGATTGGAGGACAGGCTAGATCCCACATTCATTTTTAGGGCTTCCTATCTGGGAGAGGCCAGAGAGGGGTTGAACCAGAAAATTTAATGGGGAGAAGGACCTGGCTTCCCTGGGTTTTTCCTGTATTCAACACTCCTATTACCTCATATGTCTTCATAACAACCCTGCAAAGGAAGAACTATAATTTTCATTATAAATTATAAAACTAATGCTGTTTTGTGTGTACAAGACAAGAAAGCTGAGGTCACATTTCAGTCAGAATTGTCTCTGTTAAAAAAAAAACTCCTTTTTCCTTTTAACATCCTTTAAAAATATTTTTTAACTTAACAATTTAGTATTTTAAGCACACAAGTTGATCCTTGTCTTTTCAAAATTGAAATAAGGAATGTCTTAGTGGAAAT
The DNA here is from genome assembly GCA_004024765.1 of Zapus hudsonius. Taxonomy (NCBI): domain Eukaryota; kingdom Metazoa; phylum Chordata; class Mammalia; order Rodentia; family Dipodidae; genus Zapus; species Zapus hudsonius. Next base: position 9,097 of record PVHP010001177.1, read on the forward strand.
AATCTGACTTTATACCTAGCCAGGCTATATACTCAAACCACGTTAAACATATTCATATAGAGTATAAGCAGTACCTATAAATATCTTTCCAATAAAAGTGAGACCATGTATTTCTGGGTGATAATACCCTGCTTGGGGGCAGTGATATAAACCAGAAGGCTGAAAGCCAAACTACTTTAGCCAGCCCAGAGATTCAATAAGTTAAAATACATTTTGGAAGAGAGCTTCAGGCTAGACCTGTTTTTTAGTTTGGCGACTCTATGGAGATACCTTATTCTGCACAAACAGACTGGCCCCAGGGTATAAATCTCTGTTTATAGGGACACTGATATGTCATCCAGGGATGAGTCTGACCTGAATTTAAGCTTGGGGATGAGAAGTAGGTAATTTTTTGATAAAGCTGTTTGCTTTATTTTATTATTTGATATTAATTGTCAACAAATATCTCAGTAGCACACCATTCCTGAAATGGTTCCCTGTGATGGTTCGGTTTTGTTGTCAACTTGATCTTTTTAATTATCTTGGGTGGGTCTCTGAGGATGTTTACAGGAAGGCAGCCTCTCAGTAGGGGGCAGGATGTAAGGAAGCTCAGGAGAGCTAGAAATTAATATACCTTCTTGTGTGGGCAGTGCAGGAAGGAAATTCCAGAGACTCAGGAAGCCATTAAGTCTGGGGAAGGGTTGGAAGACCCTACCCTAAGGTATATAAAGGGGAAGAAATTCTCTCCTTGCCCCCTCCTGCCTGTTCCCTGTTCTGTGTGTATGGTGTTGGTGATGGGTTTTTCTCTCTGCTCTGACCTGTGAAAGGGAAGCATTCTTTTGCATTCTGGAACTTCTCCTGTATCTATAGCTACAAATAAATCTTTTCCTCCCCAAAACTGTTCCTGGTTTGAAGATTCATCCCAGCTGCATGTGGCTGTTCCCCATTATGTTTCATTTGGAACCTCTCTGAAGCATAGTTCTTGATTGGGGGAGACTTTTGCCTACAGGGAACATATGGAAGTTTCTGTGGACATTTCCGGTTGTCACAAGTTGAAGAGTGACATCTAGGAAGTCGAATTCAGGGATGCTACTAGCATCTTAAAGTACACACAGACCACATATAACATATAGTATGTTATATATGATATGTTATATATGTTGAATCATATAATATGTTATATATTATATAACATATAATAAATGTTATCCAGGGCTGAGGAGATGGCTAAATTGGTAAGTAAACTGAATAGTGAACGAGGAAGACACCTAATGGTGACCTCTAGCTTTCACATACACAGATGATTGAACACCTGTGCTCACGTGAAACATACATATATTCCCCCCAACACAAACATACACAAAAGAAAAATAAACATGTTAGTCAGCTCAAATGTTAATAGTCCTGGAGTTGAGAAGGGTCTTCCTTGATTCTCAAACAAAATGAGATGCCTCATGATTTGTTTCCTTTGCTTTCCTCTCTCTCATTACAATTTGAAGGAATCTATTTGTGTGATTATTTATTGCTGTGAGGTCCCCAAAAGGTGTCTGTTGGAAACTTAACACACACTCAACACTACAAGGATGTATGGCGTATAGGGAGTTTATAAGGGGACCTCCTTAATATCAATTGATTAATATCAGAAATTCTTTTCTACTGTGGTGCTGCAGGCGTACACAGTTTTCAAGTTAACAGACATTAATGCTCTGTGGTATTTGGCATCCAAGATGATCCCAACGATCTGATCTCTCTCTCTCTCTCTCTCTCTCTCTCTCTCTCTCTCTCTCTCTTTCTCTTCTGGTACTCACATCCATGTACAATGTCTTCTCACCTCCAAGGAGAGGTCACAGAATACATTATATTTCCCCTCTCCCTACTTAAATCATTCACTCTGGTAGAAGCCACATGCTACGTTATAGGGAATTGAAGCCTCATAAAAGCCACATATGACACCATCTTGGTCCACTTGACAACTTGACAGGATTTAGAATCACCATAGAAACAAGTCTCTTGGCAGGTCTAGTATGGTTTTTCTAGATTAAGTTAATGGAGGTGGGAAGAAGCACCGTAACCATTGGCTGCCCCATTGCATAGGCTCAAGTCCTGGACTGTGCAAATAAGAAAGAGCTGGCTGGGCAGCAGCATTCACCACTCTCGGCTTCCTCATTGTGGACTGAACGTGAGCAGCTGCCTCGAGCTTCTGCGGCCATGGCTTCCCTGGCATGAAAGACTGTAACCTCAAACTATCTGCTAGAATAAACCTCGCCTTTTTAAAGTTGCTTCTGTAGGTCAGATATTTGGTCATGGGAATGAGAAAGTAATGAATATAGATATAGTTACTATATAGAAAATTGTTTGGGAGTCAAGATTAAGTGGAATAATGTCAATTATTAAAGTTTGTAAAGGGCTGGAGAGATTTCTCAGTGGTTAATAGTACTTGTTTGCAAAGTTTGACAGCCCAGGTTTGATTCCTCATGTAAAGCCAGATGCACAAAGTGGTGCATGCAACTGGAGTGCATTTGAAGTGGCTAGAGACCCTGATGTATCCATACTCTCTGTCTGCCTCTCTCTCTCTCTCTCTCTCTCTCTAATAAAAATATTTTTAAAAGGTTGCAAACTTGTTTTATTTACATTTACTCTTTGGTATCATTATCTCTGTGAAACTTTCTTACCTCTTTACAATGCCTTTGAAGTCAGAATAATGCAGGCTTTTTAAAGAAATTATTGTTTTTTATTTTTTTATTATCCATAATTAGATACATTGAATGAGCAAATAATGAGTTGGTATCCCCATTTCCCCAATTTCCCTCTTCCCTGTCCCCAATCAGCTGGATATCCTCCTCCATGGGCCATCTGGATCAGTCCATGGGGTAGGGAGTTATGGATAGCCTAGGAGTCAAGCCGGTTCCACCCCCTTTTTATGTTGTTACTGAAGGGGGAGATGTCTCTGGATATTGTCCTCCACCATGGCTCTTACAATCTTTCCGCCCCCCTCTTCCGCTCAGTTCCCTAAGTCATGGTGGGTATCAAGGCTGCTTTAGTTCAACACAACCTAAAGCAGGAGTACAGAACCCCCTAAAATTATTTATAAGCAGAGAGAGAGATAGAAGAAAGACAGAGAGAATGAGCATGCCAGGGCTTCTAGCCACTGCAAACAAAATCCAGATGTATGCATGTGGCTTTACGTGGGTACTGGGGCATCGAACTGTGGTCATTTGGTTCTGCAGGCAAGCAACTTAAATGCTGTGCCATTTCTCCAGCTCCAGAAGCATACATTCTTTAAGGTCTACAATTAGACAAATTGAATAATGTGTCCTGGGACAAGTTGTAGATAAACTGAAAGGACTTTGGAGCTTTTTATGAGGGAAAGAGGAAAGGAGGTTACTTTGAACTCTAAAATAATAATAAGGAGGCAGCTCTTATTTTAATTTAAATTCTTAGCTTCTTCTCCCCAGGAAAGAAGTTAGAAGCTCCCAGGTTCCATATCTCCTCTCACCCTCACCATAGGGAAGACTTTTGTGTTCCCATGGGAACAGAAACAGGCATGATTTGAACCTTAGCATGGGGGTAGAAACCACAAGGCTGGGGGAGAATCCTCTGAGTTACATGAAAAAAGACACAGACCCAACATTTCCATCGGAGTGCTTAGCATGGCATTCACAGGAACTGGATCTGGAGTAATGGCCTGGATGCTGACCTGGAGGGGTGGTAATGGACATCACCAGCAGCATTTCCTGCACATCTCTGGTCTGGACAACCCCATCTTGGAGGGACCAAAGACGAAAGGCCTTTCATGCACCATCCTTAAGTGAGTAGTTCCATCAGGGGCTCTTTTAAGACCCTAAAGTGTAGGAAGAGAGCAGCACAACCATGGCTGAGCTTGGAGATAATTCCAACTATGCCAGTGGAAGCTAAGAATTTTCACTCAACTTAGCAAAGTGGAAGAAGTCTACTCTGTCTGGGTGTCATCAAGCAGGTCGTGCATGCTAAGAGCAGGTTTAATTGCTTTGTCACACTGTTATGTGACATTACACTTCTTTGGCTTCAAGATGCTGAAAAGAAGCAAGTTGATGGCGGATGAGGCAGTCTAGGCTTTCACCAGCCAAAGAGCCAGTCATGGTCTGAGGCCCTTACTGGAGTCAACCCAGACTGTCAAACTTCCCGTGAGATATCTTTTCCTCTTCTACCTTAGCACACAGTGTCTTGCTTATCTCTCCTGTCCTATGCCCTTTCTCCGGACAACCCTCCAGTGGGTCTATCTGACCCTTACATCTGTGCCTCTGATATCTCTTATAGACCCTCAGGGTTAATTTGCTTTCAACAGGCTCTGTGTTTTCCCAACTATCTTAATTCTCTTTCAGATAATTCTATTTTACACTTGTTTGTTTTTCTTTACCTTTTCATACATACATATTACATGTTAATCACACGTACCCCACATTGCCTTCCTTTATCCCCTTAATGGAAATAATGTTTCTTAAACTCACTCAGTTCTAGAATAGACAAACATTTCTTTCCCTACCTTTGCTCAGACCTTAAATTAAATGCTTTTGTTCCTTCTTTCTCTTCTGGCTGTGAATCAACTAAGACCTGAAAGGTAAGAGGGCTGTTAGCATATATCACAAAAAAGGGGAAAGAAGTAAAATAATAGGTTTTGATAAGAAAATAGAAGTTGACATTTTCTTCTGGTGGAAGGCATTTACTTTACTTATCTTTTTTTTTTTCCTGATGCTTTTTCAAAGAAACTCACTTCATTTTTCCTTACCTCAACCCACATATTTACCTTTAAAAAATTACTGCCATCTTTCAGTGACCCACATTTTACTTGGTTCGGCATAGGAAGAAGCAAGAGGATATAGAATCAGACAACACTAGCTTGTGTTTCTAGAAAATACTGCGATGCAATCACAGCCACACCATTCTGTCCAAATACGCAGAGATTTGGGGCACTGCAATATAAAGACAGGATAAGGCCTGTGTGGACTCTGGGAACTGGAAAAGGAGGGTGCCATCCAAAGCCAAATAACATTGCAGAACTTTCACGAGGTGGCATGCGGATAGAATGGGATGGAGAAATAAATGGGCATGGGTGGTGTGGGAGAGAAGAAAATTCCCTTCCTCATTTAGAAGAAAAAGATCTTACCTCACACTAGCTAGATTCATCGCTAAGGGAACTAAAAACAAACAAAATATTAGCAAGGGAAAAGCAAACACATTTATTTCATACGGTTTTAAGTGACATGGAAAGGCTTCAGATATGAAAGCACAAAGAAATGGAAACCTACATGAGATCTCTTTAGATGCAAAGAAGGGTGAACAGTTGTTCACAGTGTGATTAGACAAAAGGTCAAAGTCTTCATGCCAGAAGGAACTTAGCAAGGCCTATCTAGATTCTTCGCTACATCCCTGTCTTCAGAGATCAGGACATTTCTTTCTTCTGGGAAAGACACCACAGGAAAGTTCCTAAGATTGACTTCAGGGAGAAGGTTGGGTGAGTAATGAAGGGGGGGTGACTTCCTGCTTCTGCTATTCCTCAAAGGTTAAGGTGACATATATCGGGGTGGGGTCCTGATGCCTCAATGGTCACTTCAGCATCATCTCTTCTGACAGAACACTTGTCTTCTTTACAGAACAATTAGGACATGCCACCATGTTTGACTATAGACCATTCCACAGGAAACAGCAGGCAACTGAGAAAACTTGGTCATCTGGCCGCCACTGTGCCTCAGCCGTGTCTAGGGTGCCATCTTGCCCTCTGATAAAATCTTATCTTTCTTCCTCCACTTCACAATCACTGAGAAGTTGCCACCCAATGCCCATGCCTGTAGTAGGCAAACAGCAAGCTTTTGTCTAAAAGACAAAAGCTAAAAGACTTTCATTCACATGCAGGCATTTCTCAAAAACTTACACATGTACAACTATGGTCAGTTCTTTTGTATGAGACAAGATCTCATGGATTCCAGACTGACCTCAAACTCAAGATGTACAAGCTGAAGATGGCCTTGAAATTCTGCTTCCTTCACGTTTACCTCAAGGGTGCTAGATTGCAGGCGTGTGTCACCACAGGAGTTCTGTGGGACTCTAAGAATCAAACACAGGGCTTCATGCATGCTACACAAACACTCTACCAACTGAGCTATTTCCCCAGCCCTGAACTGTGACTACTGTGATTTCTATTTGGCTTGATCACTAAAAGTTTTGTCATAGTATCTGAAACTCCATTTTCCCCACAAATACTATGGGATTTAACTGTACACTATTTGCATAGCATGGTGATTTTAAGGAAAACATCAACAATCCAACATTGATTGTATCTCCAAGGTCCAGGTAACTAAAGGGCTTAGATATTAATGGAATCACAGTAGAAAGAGAAAGTCTACTGCTGTGCCTACATCCCACAGAGCATCTCAAAGGGCAGGGTTGTGCCATAATTTATGAAAAGGATCAGAAAAATGTGCTAAGTCTAGGATTACATGGCAGATCTTTGTGCTTCTTTACTTTTTTTATTTTTGTCCATAATGAGTTACAACATTAAGTGGGCAAACCATGAGTTGTTATCCCCAATTCCCCGCTGCCCTCCCCTCCCAACTCCCCTGGATAACCTCCTCCATGAGTCGTCTGGATCAGTCCTTGTAACAGGGGACCATGGATAGCCTAGTATTCAGCCAGGTTCTCCTGGCCATGCCTCTGGATAATCTCCCCCACCACGACTCTCACAATCTTTCCGCCCCCTCTTCCGCTCAGTTCCCTGAGTCGTGGTGGATGAGTATTAAGGCTGCTTTAAGGTTGTGAGCTTAGGGGTCTTTGTGTCGAAAATCATTGGTTTCTGTCTCACTGGCTTATCCTGTGTTGATTTAATGGCTGTGGCTGTGGGTCCCTTGTTCATCCTGTCATTCTCTGTGGGGTTCCATTTGGATCCTCCATAGTTCTTTACTTTTTTAATATTTTATTATTTATTTGTATGTGTGCAGATATATGCATGTATGTGTTTATGATGCATGTGAAACCATGTGGCGGTCCCAGGACACCCTCAAGGAATTTCTCCTCTCCTTTCACTTTTGCCAACTTCTGGATTCTCCTGGCTCTGACACCCATTGCCTTAGGTATGGCAGGTTTAAAATAAATGGGCAAAGTGCTTACTATGCACTCAGCTTTATGTGGGTGTTGAGGAGTAACAAACCTGGGTAGGCAGGTTTGCAAGCAAGTACCATCTACCACTGAGCCAGCCCGCTGTTGTTTTTTTTTTTTTAATTATGTTAATCAAAGTCAAAATGACCCCCCCCAAAAAATGGGTAAAAGAGAATTCACAGAGGAGGAAACACAAATGGCCTTGACTCATTTAAGAAAGTGCTCAGCATCCTTAAGCATCAGGGAAATACAAATCAAAACCACAATGAGATACCATTTTATCCCTGTCAGAATGGCAATCATAAAGAAAACCAACAACAATCGTTGCTGGCGAGGATGTGGGGAAAAAGGAACCCTCATTCACTGCTGGTGGGATTGCAAACTTGTTCAACCGTTATGGAAAGCAGTGTGGAGACTTCTAGACAGAATGGACATAGAACTACCGATGGACCCAGCTATCGCTCTACTAGGCATCTACCAGCAAGACGCCACATCTCGATGCAGAAAATTTTGTACAACTATATTTATAGCAGCTCAATTCATAATAGCCAAGAATTGGAATCAACCCAAATGCCCATCTATGGAGGAATGGACAGCGAAACTGTGGTATATTTATATGATGGAACTCTACTCAGCTGAAAGGAAAAATGACATATCGAAATTTAGGAAAAAATGGTCTGACTTTGAGCAGATCTTACTAAGCAAACACTCAAAAGAACAGAGAGAATTGAACGCCGCATACTCTCCCTCATATGCGGTCCTTAACCAGGATAACTGTTTTCTTTATGCAGACTAGTAGAAAGAAGTGAGAGGGTATGAGTAAGTGGTAGGGGAAGGGGGGAGGGGAATGGCTTAAGCAGGAGGCCATTCCAAATTAGGTTCAAAAACATAAAATCCTCACGAGCATACTGTAACCTAAAGCGTCAACTGGCAAGAGGGGTCACGAGTAGCAGGGGAGAATGTCTAAGTCTGTGAATAATTGAGCAGTCTGAAAGCCCTGGGTCCCAGTCACCGGTCCCTTCCCACACTGAGCTGTTGACCAAAGAGACCCACGAGGATCCAAAAACAAGACAGAATTCTGTCAAGGCTCTTTAATGCCATCCCTAGGCCTGAGACAAAATTCTGTTGCTGAAGAAACCACAGAATGCCATCGATCTTCATCGAGAGTCCCAGCGAGGTCTGGAATGGTAACCAACCCCCAGATGGCAGTTAGTGAAGGGCTGGAGGGCACTGCACAAGCTGCCAGGGGAAGCTAATCGGCAAAACAGACCATTGACATGAAACATAGTCTGCAGCCATGAATAGGCTGGATACAGTTCCTAATGGGAGAGAACAGCCAACCAAGAAGGAGCAATTGTGCAATGAAGGAGCCTGGGCCTGGGGGAGACAATCAACAGCTACTAAATTCGGCCAAATATTCCACTCAGTGAGGGAACCCTTGATTGGAAATGGGGATTTAGGGCAATATGCACCGGATCCCATACTCTTGGGCTTCCAAGGAAAGATGCACTATGCGAACATCTGACAGGAAGGCTACTAAAACTAGGAACTAGGTAATCCAGAAAGCTGTATATTTGTTAACCTACACTGTTCTCACTCTCCGATGGAGATTGTGTATTTTTCAGGATATAGCAAGTGAGCTGTGGCCCATATAACCATACTACCCGACAGCAGGTAAAAAGCTGAGATCATGGCAAGAGTTGAGCCACCACAGTCATATTGTGGAGGATCCATATGGAACCCTGCAGAGAAGGTCGGAATGAACAAGGGATCCATAGCCACAGCCATTCAACCAATTCAGGATAAGCCAAATGTGTTTGTGTTTTTCAGGATGCAACAAGAGAGCTGTGGCCCATCTAACCCTACCAACCCACCGTAGGCCGATGTCTGAGATCCTGGCAAGAGAGGAGCCACCACAGTCATATCAGGGAGGATCCATAGGGAACCCAGCAGACAATGACAGATGAACAAGGGACCTATAACCACAGTCATTCAATCAACACAGGATAGGCCATTGAGACAGAAACCAAGGATTTTCAACACAAGGACCCCTAAACTCGCAACATTAAGGCAGCCTTAATACTCACCCACCACGACTCAGGGAACTGAGCGGAAGAGGGGGCGGAAAGATTGTGAGAGCCATGGTGGGGGAGATGGTCCAGAGGCATGGCACCCATCAGTAACAACACACTTGGGCCAGGAAGACCAGGCTGAGTACTAGGATATCCAGGATCCCTTGCCACAAGGACTAATACAGAGAGCCCACGGAGGAGGATATCCAACTGATCAGGGAGGGGGAGGGGGGAATTGGGGAATTTGGGATAACAACTCATGGTTTGCCCACTAAATAATGTAACTCATTATGGACAAAAAATTTATATTTTAAAAAATGGGTAAAAGGCTGGTAGGAAATTAATAATATATCATTAGAAACCAAAATTAGGAGGTTGGCTACATATGTTGAGTCAGTTTCACCAATTCCTCCAAAATCATTTGAAGGAACATGATACAATATATTGGTAATGGAAATATTTATGAGATAGGGAAGCTGCCATGAGTTTGAGGCCACCCTACCACAGTGAAATCCAGGTCAGCCTGGGCTAAAGCAAGACCATCTACCTTGACTTCCAAAGTATTGCTCCTACCAAGTTCTATAGGTTTTACTTTCACCGTACATTGAGCCTTCTACTACTTCTCTTAATTTTGGACTATACTGAATATGCTCTTCCATGAGAACTTCCGCATTTTCTCTTCTCGCCTAAAATAATGACTCTTGGAACAAAAATTTGCCTTCTATCCAGCCTCTGTTGAAATGCCACTGTTAAAGCTGTTTGCTTTTTACATGCATGGATGTGTGTATGCATGTTCATGTACATGTGTGTGGAAAACAAAGATTGACACTCCACCATGTTGAGACAGGACCCAGTACCGTGTAGCAGTTATGATCTTGCTGTTGAGATAAATCACACAATGAGAATTAGCTTGTGGACGGAAAGGGTTTTATTTTTGGGTTACAGTTTCAAGAATTTTCTTTTTTTCAATTTAGTATTTATTGATTTGCAAGCAGAGAGAGAGATAGAAGAGAGACAGAGAGAATAGACATACCAGGGCTTCCAGCCACTACAAATGAACTCCAGACACATGTGCCACCTTGTGCATCTGGCTTTATAGATGTATAGGTGGATATAGGAGAATTGAACCTGTGTCGTTAGGCTTTGCAGGCAAGTGCCTTAACCACTAAGCTATCTCTCCAGCCTCAAGGGAAGTTTCATGATGGCGGAAAAAGCATGGCAGGAGCAGACATCCAAGCATCACTTCAGCAGGACAGAAGGAGAAAGAGTGAGCTGAGTGCAGCAAATGGGGCTGTGCTCTAATGCAACAAGGCCTAAGCAAAGTGACATACTTCCAAGCACAGCTCCACCTGCCAAAGACTGCACAACCTTCCCAAATAGCTCCACTGAGTGGGGAATAAGTATTCAAACACATGAGACCATTAAGGACATTTTACATTCAAACCATCACATCTGAGATTATTGGTACATTCCACCTTGCCTGGCTTTTACAAAGGTGTTGAGGATCTGAACTCAGGTCGAAATCACAAAAGTCTAAGGGAAAAGATAGTAGTTACCTACACAAGGAAACTGAGGCTTGAAAAACTATAGTTAATGTATTTAGTGTCAAGTACATAAAAAATTTAAGGTGAATGATGAAGTTTTATCTAGTTTAATGTCCATATCCTGTGGTAAATGAACATTGTGTGTGTGTGTGTGTGTGTGTTGTTATATGTTCCATAACAAATTTTAAATCGTGCTTAAAGAAATAAGCATCTTCTAAAATAAAACACTAAATAAACAAAGAGCCAAAAGACTCTTGTTGTGTAAAAAGCTGGCTAAATCCAAGGTTCATAAAATGAAATGAAATTAAAAATAGTAAGGGTTTATTTTTCTCTATAATCAGAAAACCCCTAAGCAGTAGTATCCATAATGTATTAATAAAATTATCATTTTTACATGGAAAGATTTATGTGCAAGATTTTCATTATAGTATTGAGTATAATAGCCAAAAAATTATCCAATAACCGGTATTGGTTGAATCAATTATGTACAACTCAAAGATGGAGTATCATGTTGTCATTAAAATGAAACATTATTTTACATTTCAGACATGAAAGTGATGAGTGTATTATTACATGAAAAGCACAGGTTTTAAAATAGCACACACAGTAGAATTCCCATGGTATGTCAACAAGAACGAAGACTGCATATATCTTGATTTGAATATTAAAGTCCCAGAAGAAAGTCAACTTTAATAATAATAATTATCTCTGCACAGATATCATGGGTGATAATTTTCAATTTTACATTTATGCAATTTAATATAAAAATAGAGCACTAAATCAGATTATCAGTTGGTAGCCTAACTAAATTAGTAGTGTCTTAATACAATAATCATTTATTACACATCATTGTATGGATTAGCAACATAGACCGTTCTGCTGAAATTGCTTGAGATCACTTACAGACCCACCATCGTCAGGCTTACCTAAGGCCGGCAGTTCTAGGACAGCCTCACTCACCTTTCTGACAAATGGGACTTACTGTTGGTTAGGAGGTTTGATTATCCTCATTCATCAGAAGAATAGACTGGTTTCTTCCCAGAATGGTGGCCTCAGTGGTTATAATTGTTTGGATGTGAAATATACCCTATAGGCTTGTGTGTTTGAATGCTTGAACCTCTTTTGGTGGCACTATTTGGAAAGTTTGTGGAACCTTTAGGAGGTAGAACTTTGTTAGAAGAAGTGTGTCACAGGAAGAAGAAGGTCTTGAGGTTTCATAGTCTAGCCTTACTTGGGATAGATACTTTCTACTTCCCCCCTATTGATATCAAGGTGTGATTCTGGCTGTCTGTTCCTGTCATACTTTCTCCTACTGTGATAGACTGCCCTTCACAACCGTGGGCCAAAATAAACCCTTACCTACCATAAGCTGCTTTTGTTTGGGTACTTTGTCCTAGTAATGAGATGGTAACTGATACAGAGGCTAAGAGAGTGAAAATAAACGTTTCTAGTCTTTTAAGACCTAACTTCTTGGCAATCACGTCTACTATATTTTCTTGCCTTTTCAAAGGAATTCACACGTCAGCAACAGTCTTAAGAAGTTGGAAAATCAGATTGTTGTTAAGAGTAGTAACAAAACCTCACGATATTGGATGGACACTGCTGGTGCTCTTCATGAAAGATAATCATTATAACACTCAAAAGTGTTGTAGTTACCTTTTCATCTCTGATAGACAACACCTGACCAAAAGCAGCTTATAGGACAAACATATTTATTTTGAGTTAGACTCTTGAGGGGATGCTTCATGATGGCAGGGGAAAGTTTGGCATTTGCAGAGGCTAGACCTCACCTCCTTGCCACAGCAGGTGGAAAAGAGAAGCAGGAAGCTGGACTAACACTGGCAAGCCAGGAGCTAATGAGGCTCATGGTCCACCCCGCCCCCAGCAACACACCTCCACCAGCAAGGCTCCATCCCCTCAAATAGCTGCAGGCTGGGAAGCAATCATTCAAACACACAAGCTTATGGAGGATACCTAATACAAACCCTCACCAACCTAATAAAGGATAACTATTTATTGTATATTATTCAGCTATCTTTCCCAACTCAAAAGATTTTCTCAGGTTTCTTTCATGAGCCAAAGCCATGTTCACTTTGCATTTGGTTTTTGGAGACCTCTGAAGTGGATCTCCTAGGGCTTTGTTCTGTACAGTGGCTTATGACTATATCATCAACATAGTTTATCATAAAAACCAAGGTAGTCACAGCAATGACATAATACCGTGTGATCATGGGTTGGTGTCTGGGGAGACATTTGCTTCAATATGATGTGAAGTCTTAAATTTAGATTGCCCAAGAGACTCTGCCTAAGTCCAAATGTAAGAAGAGAAAGAAATAAACAAGTATTTTAGTTATGTTCACATGATCCCCATGATGTTGATAATGGAGCTGGTAACCATGGCAGCGCTGTTTGGGCTGTCAGGTCTCTCCCTTGGTGGAGATGGAGAGCCTGCTCCCAGCAGCATCGACAGAGATGGTCCCAACATGAACAAGAGGGCTGCAAATCCCACTCCTACTCTCTTCCAAAGATGCCCAGACTCTTCTTTGAGCATTAGGAACTATAGTACCCATATAACTATAGCTTTGAGCTGAGGAAGTGGTATGAAGAGCCACCTTGAGTACCAAAAAGGGAGGAGTCCATGGAAGTGCCAATCAAGAAGTCTGAATACAGTCTGCAAATAGAATCACCTGGGGAGGCTTTAAAAGTGCACAAATTTCTAGACTCCATGAAGGATTCTGATTTTGATGAGATGGATTCAGGACTGGACCAATGACTCCTAAGACATCCTTCCCAGATGATGAAAATGCTAAAAACAGGTTTTTGAAATTCTGGTCTTAAAAACAGGGTAGCCTGAAGGCTCAGGTGAGTTTTGGGAAATATTGGGGAGAAGCTGATTTTTCTCCCACAACCAGATTACTTGAAGATATTGCTGTGTGTTAGGCAGCACAGAGAGCATTTGCTGGCCCATTTTGCAAAGGTATTGCCACAATATAGGTTAAGTACAATTCTCTAGGTTGTAGTCACCATTGACATCACTTTTCACCTGGGAAAACTATTGTGTCTTTCAAAGTCTGACTTATATGATGACTTTGGTAACATCACCTTTTGTAAATTGAGGATGGCCTATAACTTGGTTGCCTTAGCAACAAGTAGGATTGGGTATTAACAACTAAATCCAGATGGTCATTACAGGCAGACAAGAAAACAGTCTCAGCCCACTCTAGAATGGACCCATCACTCAGTATTGCCCCTATCAAGATTCAACAGGGTCCTAAAACATGTTCTGTTGCCTTTACCCCAAGTCAGTGCCATAGCTACAGCTCTATTCAGAGCTGGGGTTATCTTGTTCTCTTTATGAAAGAGGCAGCAATGTGAAGTAAAACTGACCATTGGCTTTTAAGGCCAAATTCTAGCATCTGATCACTTCTAAAATCACATAGGACCTCCATATGCATCGTTCCTCCCATCAATCATGACTCTAGGCAGACACAGTTTGTTGATCCATTTATCCAAATAAGTTTGTATCAAAGATTCCTCTTTGCCTGGTCTTGTGCAAGATGCTAAGGATACAAGCGTGGCTGTTATAATTTGTTTTCCCTCATGGTGCTCAGCTGAGAGAGGAGATGACATTTAAATCTCTGTTGTGTCTGTGAGAAGGAAACAGAAAGATATTTGCAAAATGAGAAGCCCAGATGATAAAAGGTTATTCTTCTCTGAGTGGCTCAAAAAATGTCCATCAAAGGCCACATATTACTGGATAATGGACACTGTACAAGACAATGTGAGGGTATGAAGAAGAATTCTTATAAAGACATTATTTCTCAAAGGCCAGAATTGGAAGTTTGTGGGGTACTATAGGCGTGGTGAGCACACTGATGTGTTCCAGCATGAAAGAGAAAGAAAGAGAAAGCCATTCTATGTGCTTAGGACTGAATGAGTGGAGCTGATGAGGAGGTCTAAGCAGGTAGAGGAACACCATCAAATGGACCTCTTAGATGGTAGCAATGGTAGGCAAGGGTATATTGAGTTTTCTTTTGTGTACGTTTAAGTCTGTGCACACACATGTATGAACATGTGTGGGTGCATGTGTGTGCTGGTGTATGTGCAAGTGTGCGTGTGGGTGAGAGAGATATTGAGGTCAGATCTCTCCCTCTGTCACTCTGTAATTTATCAAGACAAGGTCTCTCTTTGAACCTGGAGCTCAAAAATTTGGTTAGATTAGTCAGCAAGCCCCAAGGAACCTCTGTCTCCAATGCCCAAGTGCTGGGATTAAAGGCACGCACCACAAGACAGGACACTTATTATGGGTGCTGGGGATCTGAAAGGTTCTCACACTTTTGTAATAAGCACTTCACTGACTGAGCCATCTCCCGAGCTCTTGGTTGGGTTATCAACAGATGAAGCTGTACTGGCAAGAAGGGAAGAAAGATTGGAAGGCAGGTGGATGTGGGGTGTGAGGAAGAGGGTGAAGCCCAGTATGGCCCCAGGTTTCTAACTTGGAGTTGTAGAAATACAAGAGCTGAATTAATTTATGAAGCAGACAGGTTAACTCTTATTTCAGTTTGGAATATCTTAAATATAAATATTTAAATGCTAAACAAGCCAGGCATGGTGGCGCATGCCTTTAATCTCAGCATTCAAGAGGCAGAGGTAGGAGGATCACCATGAGTTCAAGGCCACCCTAAGACTATGGAGTGAATTCCATGTTAGCCAGGGCTAGAGTGAGACCCTACCTCAAACAAACAAACAAACAACAACAAAATACTAAACAAATCAGTATTTACAAAACCCTATCAGACTTGCCATTTTAATATATTACAGGTTTGATTTCTCATGAAGTTATTAATTTATTCCTTTTTTTCCTCACTCCTGATAAAACAGTATGTATGAAACTTCTGCCACATCAAGGCAACTCTTAATGTAAACTGTGGCAGGGTTGGAGGGAGTTATATAAGTAATAATAATATTAATAATAATAAAGATATTTATAAAGCCATCTGTTGTTTTCAAGGTGCTTGAACCTAATCCACCTTACTGTAGTAACAAACATGTAAATAGATGGATTATTTTTTTAACCATTGTTTTACAAAAGACAGTCCAATGGAGTATAAAAACGAACTTTACCAGAAGCCAGAGTTGGATCAGATATCTTTGTAGATGATGCTACACATGGGAACTTGGACAAGTCATCATTCTTTCTGAGCCCCAAGCCTCTCTAGGAAAGGGGGTTGGTATTGTCATTGTGACAATCACACACTATAAAGGGTGTCCCAGCACTGGATTAAGGACAACAGGTTCAGAGTCCAGGCATCACCGCTGTCTCTGTCAGCCAGACAGTAGTAGCAGATTACTGGAACAATCCCTGAGCCTTCAGATTTAAATAATTTCATAACTGTTGTTCTTTATGATCTGGGGCAGAGGGACTGTGTCACAGATGCTAAACACCATCCTGTTCAGAGACAGACTCTTTGTCCTGGGAATTTGAAATTGTATGGATCTGATTCTATATAGGCTAGGCACTGACATGAAGCATTAGAATGTAGATTATTAGTAACTTACTCCATGTAAAAGGGGAAGGAGGATGGACAGAATGAAGCAGGGCTCTGGGAAAGGCTATGGAAGGGGAGATAATGCTTTAGAGACACCATCAATCACTGCCTCAGATTTCTGAAGTGGGTTTTGGTACCCTAAATCCTTCCTGACTTGAGAACTGAGAGCTATCCTTACACCTCTCCAGCAAATCATCCTCTCTTGATTAAGCCAGGTGGAGTGAGTTTCTATTACTTGAAACCAACCAAGCCTAGGCTAACACACATGAGGGTCTATTTTCAGATAATTGGGCCCAAGACACAGAAGATGAGCACACAAGCAACATATTTATGAAAAAATGAACAGAAATTTACATGCTCATTTCCAGAAAGATGTCCTATTTGCTTCTGGAAGATAGAACATTAAAAAAAGCCAAAGAGGGAAATCAGTACAACAGCCAAAGATTTCAGGATTAATCCATTTCTGAATGGAATCTGGTCTGACCTAATGACCTATGTCCAATTACAGCAGCATTTATAAAAGAGAGAATATGGGGGTTCAAGTACAGAGGGGGAATGGGGACTCTCACAAATCTGGTTTCCAAAAAAACAAAAGGGATAATAAAGCCTGTCATGGGTTATAAGGTGTTTAATCTTAGGAACCTAAAGGATTTTATAAGTATCTGCTACCCATGCTGCCTATGCCTTATCTCCAGAGTAGTGTGTGTGTGTGTGTGTGTGTGTGTGTGTGTGTGTGTATGTGTGTGTGCACGCGCGTGCGTGCGTGTGCATGTGCTTCAATATGTTCACTCATAGGTATTGCAAGGACAGCTATAACATCAGACCCCAAAAATGGTTAAAATAAGTAGCTATCACAATAGTGCAATTTTAAGATGTTTGCTTCATTATTTGACCCATTTGGAAGAGAATTGCAGAAGTCTGATTATCCAGGGTAGCCCCTTCAAATGTGATAAAGCTTCTCTCTCTTTTATTCCCCTTTTCCTGTTCAGTGATGCAGAGTTTCAAGTCATCCAGGATATATAATTTTGCACTTTTGCTTTTATCACTCATTTTATTGCATAAACCTGCATTCTTGATGCTGGAACATCATCATAAATTTTTTTAGTGATTGTATAACATTCTGTTTTATGCAAATATGATTTATTTACCTAAACAATTTTCCCACTTTCTTGGCATTTCAGTAGTTTCAAATGTTCACAATGATAGCATATTACACAGTGGTTAGCTCTGTGAGTACACTTGCTATTTTTTTAAAAATATCAGCTAGACTAGTATCTATAAGAATCCCACAGAGACATATATTTTTCCCAAATGCTTCACAAACCAAACAACCTGTCTGGTTTAGGTGACATGGTTTGTGGATTAGGCTTCACAAACCAAACAACCTGTCTGGTTTAGGTGACATGGTTTGTGGATTAGGTTTCTTGGGACATGCAAGATTAAAACACTGGAAGTAAAAATAAATAAATAACTAATAATAGAAACACTGGAAGTCATGGTTAAATTTTAATATCTGAGAAATGAAGCTCTTACCAAGATTTAAGACTTTAAATCTTTAATTGTTCTTATCAAGGTAGAAATAGAAGCGGTACCTTGGGATACCAGTGACTGATACCTGCTCAGTGACCAGAGGTTGTAAAGTATATCTGAGATTCAGGAGCTTCTGCGCTCACCTCTCTTCTGGTCCAACTCCACCCAAGCCCCTTGGTTACTGCAGGCAGCCTTTTCCATGTTAACAGTGTGGGGAGTCATCTCCTGTCTCTGCTACGAACTTACAGAAGTATTGGCCTTAGCTGTGTCCTTGGTATGGGGGTTCCACCTCCTTATGCCTCTGGCCTCCTGGGCTTTTAGCTCAGTTTCCAACAAAAGTTTCCATTCTCCAAACTCACTTTGGAACTGTTGAGTAGAAGATTCCTCAGAATTGAAATATTCTCTCCTGAAGAGAGGAAGCAGGCTCTGATTCAGAAGGACAAGCCTGGGAGACCTGAAACTTAAAGGTTACACAACTAACTCCCCAGGTTTCTGTTAATTTGAAACTGAAACATTCTTTTTGGGGGGCAGGGCGAGGAGAAAGTTCCTAGGGAGCCTCAGGAAGTCAACAAGTCTGAGAAGAGGGTTGCAAGACCCTGCCCTAGGGCCGCATAAAAGGAGAAATGCAGACAAGCGCTTATCGATGAGACACCCATTGAAAGGCCTGCCAGGTCATGTAGTGTGCTGGAGACTCTCCAACCAGCAGAGCTGCCTGCAGCTGCACAGGGGCTGCAGAGATGCAGCGTCCATGAGTGTCACCTCTGCTGGGGAGGGCTTTCCATGAGTGCAGCTGCCTTTGAGCCATCCATGCTCCTGTCAGCAACCCCTCACCCTGCTCCATAAGGAACCCCAATAGACTCAATAGTTTACAAATCTGGTTTTGGTATAATCATCATTTGGTCCGTGACCTGTCTGGGGTGAAGACTTGTGTTAGCTGCACCCCAGGGAAAAGAGGTTTCCCACTAGAACCACATTCTGATTCCTATTCAACAGGAACCCTGGGCTATTCTAACTTTTTTTTTCCCCTGTGTTCAGGCTCAGTGCAATTCCCCACCTGAGGGTAGACTTGGGTACGGGTTGGCTGGATATTCACTAAATATGGTTCTTCTTCTGGGAACACAGCTACACAAACAAAACTGTACTTAGCCCTGGCCGTGTGGCTTAAAGTGCATCACAGGTTGAAACAATGATATCTTCTGAGCCTGGCTCCAAAGACCCACCTGGAATCCAATATACTCACTCTCTCCTCTAGTTTGCCAGGCAGATCTGTCAAAGAACTGGAACGTCCTAAGGGGTGGGGACATCACCAGATGGAAAGAATCTTGGTCTTTGAATGTCTGAGTGAAGATCTCAACTACATGCATAGACACATACACACACACACATGCACACACACACCAACAATTGTTTAACCATCATTCTTAAACAGGAACTATGTTTTTGCCATTATTGCCATTTTAGAACTATTTAAATCATCTGCTCTTATAGTTTGATATAGAAATCTACTATTGCAGGGTACTTGGAGGATGAGGAAAGACCAGATTCACCAAATTGATGATGTATGACTTTGGACAACACCTTCCTTGGCCTCAGAGACCCACCCCCCTTAGGAAAAGAACAACAACAAATAAACCAAGAAAAAACCACCAGGACACTCTTTGGCATTCTACATAAAAATCCTTTTTGTCCTAACAGTTCATTCATTTGAAAGATCATAAGCAACAAGAAAATTTCAAACATAAGGGAATAAACAATACAGTGGAGAGTGACATCTTGGGAAATGTAATGTGCAAGAGTCATAAATAGAACAGATGCCAACGATTGCTAAAAACATAAAGAGAATTTGATAAGCACAACTGAAGCATGAGGTCTTAATTTTTTTTCAGTAAACACATTAATTTTTGTCATTTGACAGATGAAATAAAAATAAACATGCATACGGAGATCAAGTAATAAAATCACATATATGCAAATACAGCATTACACAGATGCATCCTACGCATCTAACTGAATGTATTGTGAACCCACTATCATTTCATGTGCTTGAAATATGTGTGTATACATTTATCACAACTTGACTGAAAAGAAAATAAAAATACATTCTGATATAGGAGCCTTCCTACAAATCACATTTCTAATACTACTATCATCAAATTAGAATGCATCTTTAATTTCTTGAATGTTAAGAAACTCTATCCTAGGTACATAGACCCTGAATTATACTGGAAACCTAAATGGAAATTGTGAACTTTCTAAGAAGTGTTGAAGAAGAGAGATAATTTCATGCCTGAACACATAGAGGCAGCTAATGCTGCTCCCTGAGTAAAGGGATGGAGTATTTCAACTGGACAAGTTAGAAAAGAGTTAAGTAAAGAAAGTGAGGAGACTACAAGATCTGAAATTAATGGCATGTAGAGAAAAATATGAGTAAAAGCCAAGGTAAAGCTGGCCTTTGGAAAATCTATATACCTTCACTAAAAAAATTTTAAGATAGAGAGTATAATATAAAATACTAGAAAAGAGAATGGCAATGTAACCACAAATAGGAAAAAGATTAAATGCATTTATAAATTTTAAAAAGATTATTGTGTATAACTCTACAGTGACATATTTGGAAGCCTAGAGAGTAATGATTTTTCCAATATAAAACAAAATTCAATCAAGAAAAAGAAAACCAAACAATGGGTTTAGAAAGCTATTTAAATATCTTTTTCTCTAAAAAATTCCAGATCTTAGTTATTCAGATTTAAATTTCATCATTTAAATAAAGTAATACTACTTAATGATATTTAAATTATTTCAGTCCATTTGAAAATAGAGTTTCTGCATTCATTTTATGTACCAAAGATAATCTTACAGCCAAGACATGACACAAATAATAAAAAAAAAAATAAAATCAAAGCAGCGATCAATTTTGCTTATGAAACAGATGGAAATTTTGAAACAAACGGAGTCCATCAGTGCATCAAAAGGATAAGCCATGACTAAGCAAGGATTATTCCAAGGCTCGTTCACCATCAGCAAATATATCAAGGCCATGTATTACAAGCAGAAATTAATGGGCCAAGCCATATGGTGGAATCAATAGACGCTGGAGTGGCATCTGTTACTGTGCTACTGGGTAGCTCTTCTCCCTTATGCTGGTAACTGAAGCCAACTCTTTCCTCTGGGGATGCACCTGCTCCCCTCCTCTCAACAGCTGGAGATGGGATGGAACTCTACCCAGCTCAGGGGTAAAAACGCGTGATCTACATCTGAGTCGGTCAGCTTATCATCCTCTCCAGGCCATCATGAATCTTGGGTTCAGAGGTGAGCCTATGACTCCGTGAGAGCTAGTGAGATGCAATGAGGTACTTTCTGGGAACCCTAAGAACACATATCTCTTTCCCACTACTGTATTTGAAACTAGCCGTATATGTCTTGGAATGGCTGCAGCCCCTTAAGTGGTCATTGTGACAGTCTATAAGTTACCAGATCCTGGTGACAGTGTTTGAGCCCTCAGAGCAAGTTGGCCCCTGACAGCATTTTCAGTTATAAAAACCAATACACTCACTTTTTGCTTAAGCTAATTTGAGTTAAGCTTTCCTGGTACTTGTCATGGAGGAAGTTTTCATTGATGTATATGCCAAGATACATTTGATAAAATTCAGTAGACATTGCTAATAAAAACTTGAACTAAAATAGGAACTGACAGGCACTACTTAAAGGTAATAAAGGCTTTAAAAATCTTCAGCAAACCTCACGTTAAGGGGTAAAACATTGAAAGCATTTGATTTAGAAATCATGAACAAGACAGGCTTGGATGGCTACCACTTCCACTTCAGGTTGGTAGGATTGTGGTGAAACACACACTAAAATCTGGAAGCAGAATAGACAAAAATGAATCTCTCAGCAAGGGAGATTTTTGCAATCTCAGAGAATTTGGAAGACTACTTAAAAACTATTATAAAATTATATAGGTTGTTCATCTGGTTAGAATCAAAGTAAACAAATAAAATTCAATAGCAAAAATTTCTGACATAAGAATAAGAAATATGCATGTGAATGAGCAAACTCAAATTATAACTATGTCAGTATCTTCATAATTTTAATTCACAAAATTAACCACCAACTTTAAATCATTATGTGGGATGACTATAAACTTGAAGGCTATAAAAAGTAGGAGGAGCCACCATTTCTCTTATTAAGCTGAACATATGGGTCACCATAAACAAAATAGCATATCCATGGTCCAAAAATAGGTAAGAATTCAATGGAAGACAATAGAAATTTCAGGATAAAACCAATTTCATATGAATACATAGTACATAACAAGAATGGGATTTTAATTCAGTTAAACATATAAATACTTATTTGCAGTTTTATTAGTTTGTAAGATGACGGTTTCCTGATGAACAACAAAAACAATTCTGTGGGGGAAAGCCATTATGAAGAATAACTAAGGAATGTTGAAGGCAGAGAATAATCTCTCTAAAATAACTCACTTTCACTTTGATGTGACACTAAACCCTTAGTGTTAAAATTATCCTGAAATATTTTCTTTTTCTTGTTTAAGAGAAATTACCACCTATACATTGGGAAAATCACAGAGCTGAACTCAATAACAGAGTTGGGGAGAGGGCTCAAGGGGGAGAGCAGTTGTGTTGGTTTATGAGGCCCTTAGTTTGATCACAAAGCAAGCACAGAAAAGACAATCCATCTTGCAATACAACAATGAACATAAAAGAGACAAGATGATCTCTGTGATCCCATCTATCTCCATCATATAACTGGGTGATTTATAAATAATTGACATTTACTTCCTCACAGAAGTCTAAGGTCAAGGTGTTGTCAGATTCTATCTCTGATGGCATGAACTCTCTACTTTGTGTTTGGCCTTTCATAAAAGAAGGCGCACACAACTGCTTCACACCTCTTTCAAAAGTACTATTCCCATTCATGAGGTCTCCACCCTCATGACATAATCACCTCCCAAGGACTTTACTTCTTACCTATGGCATTAGTGAGTAAGTTTTAGCATATGAGCTGGGGAGATGGCTCAGCAGAGTAAGTTTAGATGTTCAGAACTGAGGTGAAGCCAGCCAGGCATGGTAGCATGAGTATCAATAATTCCAGTGCACCTACATGCAGAGAGATGGGAGGAAGATACTGGAGAATCCTCTGGAATTCTCGCCAGTTAGCTTGGTGAATGCAGCAGTTAATGAGAGAATCTGCATTAAACAAGGAGGAAGGCAAGAATGGAGACAGAAGCCCTCACAACATGTGTGGAGGTAACTCACAACAGGTAATTCCATACATGTTGTGGCACACCAACCCCTACACTCACACATGAACACACACACACACACACACACACACACACACACACACACACACACACACCAAAAAATGTTTTAACAAATGAATGGGGGAACATCCAGACCATGTCACTGGCAGATCTATTAAATCTCAGCTGTTGGTGTTCTGAAATTGACTAACAATATTACAATCAAAATATTGCAATGAGACCCAGGACCATTTTATACTGAAAGTGTTACTTATAAAAACTGATAAATTAATAATTCCTTGTATTCTAAAAGTGTCAACAGGGTATTAGAAATCACAATTTTTGAAAGATGAAATTATCACTAACTATGGCTATATTTTGTTTTATGAGTTAGCTTCAGAAAAATATGCTAAAGAAAATATAAGAAAACCAAGATAATGCAAGTTAAAAGTGTAACTGGTCTCTTTAAGACAGGGTTTGTCATAGACCCAAGGCCAAATCCAGTCTTTCCTTTATTTCTATAAATAAAGGGTCATCAGCATATGGTGATGCATGCTTATCTACGATGTGAAGCCGCTGTCAGGCTGTCCCTACTCTTGTTAAAAGAACGACGGAGAACAGACCATATCTGAGTGCAATCTGATGAGTTCAGAAAACAATGAGAAAAGCAGAAACACACACACACACACAAACCCAAACCCCTTAGAATTATTAAAAATATACTCAGAATTTGATTCAAAGAAGTCAAAACCAGTTTGTTCCAGAAATTTTAAAACAGAATCATAACTGTGATTCATCCAAAAACTTAAGAAATGCTGTCAAAGCAGCATAGTTCATTGCTTCATTACAGAGAGAGAGACAGAGAGAGCAAGAGAGAGAGAAAGAGAGAGAGGAAAAATAAATTAGCGAATGCATTTTAAATCAAAATAATGATGAGAAAGAGATTACAAAGTTCTGAGTCAAGCAGAAGGAGAAAGTCACAGAGGAAACTTTTAAAGAGTAGATTAAAGTCATACTTACAATTTCAGTTGTTAATGAAAAAACAAACCTAATTCCATATATTAAATGAGCTAATAACTAATAAAGTCAACAGAAATCTAAAATACATAAATGTACACGATAGAACTGTATGAAACAAAGTAAAAACATTCACCAATAAAAGTACATAAAACAAAACCTAAAAAAAAAAAAACAACCCTGAAAATAGAAGCATGTTTGAAGTTTTTTCCTCTCAGTAATTGTTAGGACAGGTAAGAGAAAAACTATTAAGACTAGAGAAGACTTGAGCAGAACTATAAAATAATTTCACCTAATTAATTTTATAGACTGCTTTACCTAATAATAGCAAAGTACACATGCTTTTCAAGGGTGCTTGGCAAATTCTACACTGTCCTATGAACCAGATGTCAACAAAATAATCTAACAACATATACCCTGTACCACCCTACAAACAAATGATTATAAAAGAATCATAATTATAGAATATTTTGTTCTGATCACAATGGATTTAAAGCAAGATTTAGTAACAGAAGAATATCAGGAAAATCTCTTTATACATATTTTTAAATTATATACAATGCTTATGAATAATTAATGGGTCCAAGAATGAATCACTAGGGGAAACTAAAGCTGGCAAATTGATTGGAAATTAAAACATAGCCTGTCAAACTATGTCAAAGAGTGAGATGGACAAAGAAGTATTTAAAGGAAAATTTGTAGCACATAATGCCTATTGAGAGAGAGAGAGAGAGAGAGAGAGAGAGAGAGAGAGAGAGAGAGAGAAAGAAAGAAAGAAAGAAAGAAAGAAAGAAAGAAAGAAAGAAAGAAAGAAAGAGAGAAAGAAAGAAAGAGAAAGCTGGAGATATAGCTCTGTGACAGAGCCCTTACATAGCATGCATAAGGCCCTGGGTTTAATACCCAGCATCAATAAAGAAAAAGGAAAAGAAAAAGGAAAGAAAAGATTTCTCATACACCTAAGTGAAGCTTCCAGATGAATAAATCAGTCAAAGAAGGACACAGTAGGTCTACAGGAGGCAGGAAGAAGGAAGCACTAAAACACAGAAATTGGGAATAGAAAGCCCACAAAGAAAATGCTAAAATAAAGATCAAGAGTGAGTTGATTCTTTGAAATATCGATACAACTGGCAGCATTCTATCCAGATTGACCTAGCAAAACAGAGGAATTATAGAAATAATTTGTACGAAGAATGGGATAGGGGACATCACCATGATCACTGAAATATCAGAAGGAAAAGGGTGTGTATCCAAGAGAAGTGAAAATAGATATCTATGCAAAGAGTTTCACACAAGTATTCATACCAGTTTTATTTATAGTTAACAACACTGGAAGCAACATTCATTTTACCTTTGAATGGATGAACTGTGATGTATTTGTACAATGGAATATTCCTGATCAAATAAACAATGAACTGCAGATATATTTTAAAATCTAGATAAACTTTGGACTTTATGCTTGTGAAAGGAATCATGCTCAAAAAAAAAAGCGTTCAATGAGATTCCATTTATATGACATTTTAGAAATAGAAAAACGATAGGGAAAAAAAATCAGTTCAGTGGTTCCAAAGCATAGCAAAAGAGAAGTCATGATTTCAGAAAGTCACAGAGGAGCTTTTAGGGTTATGGAAATATTGTTTATCTTGATAGTGGTAATGATTATACAATTGTGCACATTTGTCAAAATTCATTAAATTGGCCTCCTACTAAAAGTACATTTTATTATATGTAAATAATGGGTTTTAAACCTACAAACAAAATTATTTATGAGAAAGAGTAATTGGTAAAAAGAGAAAGGCAATATAATAATACATAACATTTGAGCACAGACCTATCACTATTCTATTTAACATCTGAATAAATTTCCATGAAACCACAAAATAACAAAGTTGCCAGAGAGATCAAATAAATTATTCATCATAAAAGAAAAACACAGAAGAATGTCCAAGTGACTTGAGAATCCAGCAAAGTACCTGAATATCTACTTATCTGAGGGCACAAGTTTCAGTCCTTTACACACAAAAAAGTAACATGCAATTTCTACTTCAGTGAAATGTTGCTAGGATGAGGAAATTACGGACAATTTAGAAATCGTTTTTAAAGCCGGTCTAACACACAAAATAACATTGTACAAAAATTGGCTCAAAAAATTCCTTGGTCAAACTTACTTATGACTATGGATGAAAACTTTTAAATTAAATATTCTTTAACTGAGCAGCCTAATGAATAAACCTGAATGGTGATGAGATAATATTCCTTGGGGCTGTGCAGACATTGTTCACCATCAAGAAATGTGTACTTATGAATTTATTTTTTTTTATCACATTAAAAGGTTGAGGAGAAACTTGTTGTTTCTGGTCTTCTCTTGGTGTGATCTATTTCACAGATCACACATGGCTCAGCCACACTGCCTGCAGACCTCCACTGGAGCTGTTTGGTATTCCTTCTGAGAAAGAAGCCTTCTGAAATGGACTTTGGAAAATTTACCATGACCTCACTGAGCCCAGAACCACCATTCTCCAAGAGGGTAGAAGCTTTATTTACTGTCTCTCTATTCAATAAACATTTGTTGGATGAATATCAATAGATACCTTAACTGAAAGCTTTTAAAGAAATTCAACATTCATCCCTGATAAAAGGCTTGGTAAAATGGAAATAAATGACTGGTTTTTAACATGATAAAAGAAAAAGCTATCTTATATTTAAATCTTCCCTCATGCTTAATGTTGAAATAATCCAAGCATTTCCATTAGATTCAGGACAAGAAGAGATGTCCTCTATTCCAGATACAATTGCTGAAGCAGTTAAACCACAAGCTGACATAAAAGGCACTCTTATTGTTAAAAGGGAATTTAAAAAAAAGGTTATTGTTTGCAAGTCAGCCTTGGCGAATCAGCGCTGAAGCATATTAGAAAAGAAATAGAAGAATTTACCAAGGTGGCTGGTTATGAAATTAATATAAAACGCCAATAGCTTCACAATGTTCAACAAACGGAAAATACAATGGAAGTAATGATCAGTTTGGAAACGTAATAAGTAAAATCCTATAGACAAAAATCATCAGAAAAAAAAAAACTAGCTTTACTAGAAATGCGAAATATAAAGTGGTATCCAGAAATGTGAAGTACAAAGTCATATTCAGAAATATAGGTGAATTCAATGTTGCAAAGGGATCAACTCTTTCTAAGTGGATCTATAAATTTACCTGGAATCTATAAATTTATCTGGAGAAATAAACTAGTGAGAACATCTAAAAAAATTAAGAATTACATGATGAGCACATCCAGGATCAGGGTGGGCTCTATATCCAGTGCAAACTGTAGAAAGGATCCTTATAAAGGAGGAAAAGAGACGCCTAATAGGAGGCAATATGAATAAAGAGGCAGGGCTGAAATCATTCATTTACCAACTGTGGTATTTTCAATGCATAATGTCCCCCATAACTTCATATGTTTATAATTAAGCCTCATACCCAATCCCCAGCAGGTGGCAATTTGGGAGGTGAAGTCTTGCTGGAGAAGGTGTGTTACTTGGGGCAGGCCTTAGGGTGTTATAGCCCAGCTACCTGTTATCAGAGTCAACTCACCTCTTGCTGCTTCCTGCCAGCTACTATGGCAAGATGTGATGCCCCAGCCTCTGCTCTGCCATGCCATGATGAATCTCCTCTTTCCTCCCATAAGCTGCTTCTTGTTTTGTCTCAGCAATAAGAAACTAACTGCAACATGCCCAAGGGGATGGGGAGCATCCCAGATAGAACCAGGTGATAAGACAGATTCATGAAACAGAGTCTCCTTCAAAGCCTCCAGAAAAAAACAGCCCTGTTTGACCCCTTGATTTTTGGCTTCAGGCTTTTAATATTTTAAATAAATTCTGTTAAAACAGAAAAAAAGTCTTGTTTTAAGCACCCAGTGGGGTGATTCATTGCAGCAGCTGATATACTACTCAACCTCATCAAATCCAATTATTTACATTTAAAAATCCCCTCTTCCTCCCCATGTGTGAGAGCTCACCCCTGGGAGCCACTGGTTCACTATTTGCTGCTCTAAATTAAATAGAAGAAATCACTTGCAACCTGGTCCTATGCATAATTCATGCCTGGCTGTGGCTGCATCTGCCTTGTCAGCTTGTGATTCACTGGTTAGAGAGATAACAGCATTATCTGTGTTAAGGTAACAGTGTCCAATAATAGGGGAATGGGTAAGTAAGTTAGGGTCCATCAACTTGATGAAATATTATGTAACCACTGAATAAAATCATGATAAAGACTTGCAATACGAAAAAAAGGACTTTGACATAACACTAAGTGGAAGAAAGTATGCTATCAGATCATATCTACAATATAATAATATCATAAAAATTCTCCCTCTATGTGAGCAATAACTTCAAAGAGCTTCATTTGTTGGGCTGTGGGATTCTGTTTCATTCTTCTCTCATTTAGAGTTGCAGGGCTGCCAATATAACAGTGTTTGTGCTGGAGTGAAAAAGAAAATGAAAAGGTCATAAAAACCTACCCCAGGCTACCGCAGATGGAGAAAAGGTGGTCAAACATCACCAAGCCAAACACACTGCCTGAAAATTCTATCCAGCTCTGTCCTGATAAAGAATTAAGCACTTCATATTAAACTATGGAATGTTTATGCTGATTCAAATTCTTTTTATTTTATTTATTTATTTTTGAGAAGCTTGAATTCCTATTGTCAGCTTCCAAATAGTTATCAATAGTCTCTGGGTATGACATCCCAGCAGGTATGACATCCAAGTCCCATATCTGTCACCCTCTGGCCTTGTTGGGTCTTACCACCAGCTTCTTGCTGCCAACTGCTTAGCTCGCAGTAGCTAAGCTCTTTTTCATGGTGATTCCTTCCTATTTTCTGTTTTTAATTGCCTGCAAACACAGAAAGAGGCTGTTCCTTTCTCCCTTCTCTCCCTTTGAACAACCCCCTAGTCATTCTTTGAGGCTCAGCTCCATGCAGACTGACTCATCCGTGAAACCCTTGGGAACTCCCAAGCTAAATCATTTCTTTGGTGTTATACCAGGAGGAAATGCAGGCTGATACAGAAAAGGTGATATTGAAGTCCAGAGATATGCCCCATGCCAGAATGCCCCATGGAGCTGGGAACCTAGCCTTCATCCGGCATCTCTTCCATAAACATCGAGGACCTGTTTCTATGTGTAACAGGTCTACACAGTGGCCTGGATTTTGTGGTCTACAAAGGACAGGGGGACTCCAGCAACACAATGGAATGAGGAATGTGTGGGAGGGAGAGCCAGCTAAGATCATCTTCATATTCTTGGCTTTGACCCCACTTGGATGGCTTCAATTAGCAAAGATGCATTTCCTGGCAGTTCTGGAGTTCAAACTCTGAAATAAAGGTGTCCATAGGATCCATCTCTCTGAAGGCTGGAGGGGAAGAGCCTGCCATGCTTCTCAGCTTCCGGTAATTGTCAATAATCCTTGGCATTCATTGCCTCACAGAAGCAACATTCACAGCTCAGCCTCTTTCCAAAAAAAAAAAGACACACCCACTGCTTACTGTTAGGTTTTGGACATTGACATACCTTTTGCAAGGGGAGCATAATGTGACCCATCACAGAGAGCAATCTTTATGGAAACTTTAGGGCAAATATAAAGAGGGAAACATCAGCTAGGGGAGATAAAAGTAATGAACAAGTTAACATCTGTTGATGGTTTAAATGTCCATTTATATTTTAAGGCTAACATTAACCCCTGATTGATACATTCAAATGGATGAATAAAATGAAGAAGGCGAAAGCTGGACTTTTCCTGAGCCATGACAGTGTTCTGGAAGTTCCCACAGAAAAACCCATTCTGTCCTCAGAGCAAGGAGAGCAGGCATTTGTGTTTCTAAGAATACAAAAGAAAAAAATCTGAAATGTATCCATGAGGCACTTGAAATGTGGTTTTTATTGCAATGTACTATAAGGTGTAAAATACACACTATATTTTTTAAACCTTGTATTTACTTTCTTTGTTGAAACAGCATCTGTGTGGCCCAGGTTAATACTGAATTAACTACGTAGCTGAGGATGGCCTTGAACTCCTCATCTTCCTGTCGCCATTTTCCAAGTGCTGGGAATTCCTCTTGGCCATCTAACTAAATCTTAGTATCTTTTTAAAGCTATAAAATATCTCATTAATATTCCTATATTAATTTCATATAAATTATACTATTTGGATATATTATTTAGATTAAGTGAAATATATTATTGAAATTAATTTTGTCTGCTTCCTTTCGTTGTAATGTAGTTAACAGAAAATTTTAAGTTATAAAAGGGATCATGTTCTTCCCTTAGGTTTCTGCCCTTATAATGAGGCTTTTAAGTTTGAAAACACTCCAGAAATGAGGGTGCAAATGGTTAACAGATACCCTGGGAAAAAATTAACCTTGTAGGCAATCAATGTGAGGTTTGTAACTGATAAATGAATGACAAGAGGAACATGGTCATCAGCTTGCCCTCAGAATCGATATCCAAATCAGAGGAGAATAGAGAGATTCAAATTACCCAGATGGGGAGGAAGGGCTCCCAGGATCTCTAATGCAGACTTTAATTTAATTTAATTCAGTGAAGAAAGATGGACCTTAAGCCAGGACTGTGACGCCAGGAGTCCAGACATCCCCACATAGCACAGATCCAACTCCTTCTGTGGGAGAGGTTGTCCTGGATAGAGGACCCCCCCATCTGGTTCTAGAATAGTAGAAGTAGAGGCCATTAAACACTCCAATGGCCTGTTCCCCTTGCCTTTGAGAAAAGCTCCTTAAACCTTCATAAGAGCCTCCTATTATAACTAAAACATGAACTCCTGAAGGAGAGAGATTTGTGTCTAATTGGTTTATTGACATATCCCAACCACCTAGAACAGTTCCCAGGGCAAAGGAAGTGCTCTCAAAATACCAAAGGAATCTAGAAACCAATGGATGAATGAATTGGACTTCCCATGGAGGGTGACTGCAGGGACAGGCTGATGGATAAGACAAGTCTGGTTCACACTGTGATGGCTTTTGCAAGTTTTGACCGTGTGTGACCCTAGACTTCCTATATGGCAGAGTCACAGGTCCATCTGATGAATGTGTGAAGATGGGGTAGAGCCCACTTAGCAGGGCCGGGACAGAGCCTGGGACCAGCTATGTGGACACACTTTGCCTGAGCATGAAGATACCTGAGCAGTGAATTCCCAGGCACCAAGGCATCAAGACGGAGGCTTTTAGAGAAAAGCAGAGTATTTTCCAATTTTGGTATCTCTGAGAAAAACCAACTCCTCCCCTCAGAGCTTTGCCTACCTGACACATTCCCCCTCTACTCCACCCCACCTGGCTTGTACTGAAACCTTGGAACTTGAGGCTAGGGGAGGAGTCACTTGGAGGACTCCTTTCTGCCTTGCTTTCTTCTCACTTTCCTCAGTCTTCCTCTCCCTCATCCCCTTCAAATTAATTTTATATTTCTTTTTCAGTTTTTCTTTTAATTCAATGCCAGTTCCTCTTCTGGCAGTGAAGGGTCAGTCGAGGACCAGAAGTGCAGGTGGCCAGGTGAGAAGCAGATTGGAATCTAAGAAGATCCAGATGGATGTGTTGGCAAATGACCTCCTAAGAGGAAGAGATTACTATGCTGGGTCCTCCCCTGCTGCCCATGCACTATGTGAGAGGGGATCAGAGTTTTAAAGTGTGCATGGGCCCACAAATCCACAAGGGATGTGTACCTGATGGCTGGTCACAGCATGGCTGTTGCACTACTGTTCATGGTTGTCTGATGGGACAAGCCACATGGAGCCTGGAGGGCATGAAAGAAGTGGGGTTTCATTGTGTGGTAAATTATGTGCCTTTGTGTGGGAGGAAGGTCTATAAACGTAATAAAGTTAAAATGAGATCATTAGAGAGGGTCCCTGTCTAAAACAAGTAGTGCCTGAATTAAGAGACTACATACAATGTAGAGGTGGATGCATGAGAGAAAGGCATGTGAATATGATATACACATTCTCTCTCCTCTTTTTCTCTCTCTCTCCTGCTCATCTTCAGTTATTATGGGGTATTTGTTTACTAATGGCATCATTTTGACAAAATAAGCCATTATGTGAATGCATTTACCTGAGATCCCGAATATGATTGTCTAACTCCCATTGAATCTGAACTTTAGTGTTACTTCAACCAAAAATCCTGCTCAGGTAAAGGTGTAATTCTTGGTGTGACAACTGGTGAACTCACACTCCCTCACCCCAAAAATTTAAAGAAAAAAATGGAAAAAAATTCTCCTTATTCCAGACAAATCCTGCCATTTCTTCCTATTTCTCTTCATGATGCTCATCTTGCCATCCATAGGGCTGCCTGGGAACTTCGGTCTCAGTACTTACACCAGCCTAGGAATAGCAGTATTCCTTCCAGTCCCAGTTTCTTGAAGGATGCTTTGGTTTGTTTTGGTCTGGACCCAGAGTGAGAGTGCCTCAATAAACTGGCAGTAGGTATGTGATTTTTGAAACCAGCCCTTACTTGGCTTGTCTAAAACCAACAAACTGTATGACATTTGGCAGTGCTATATTGCCTGGAGTGGGGACTGGGAGTTGCTGAAGTTGTGAGGTCCCCTAGTGGAGATTGAAGTAATCCGGAGGACATGTCTGGGGCCTTGGACAGAGAGGGATGAGGATGGCCAGGAAAGATTTCTCTGCTGCCTCTGTTCCATGTCACCCAGAGCTTTGTTAAACTTAGGTCAAAATTAGCTTGGGTGTCTGCTCCTGGTGGAACATTAGTGTCTTGTATTTATTGTAGGGTTCCCTTTGGAATCAGGCAGACTCTGTAAACTCTCAATAAGGGAAAGTTCCGATCACTTCCAATTTTTCTGGAAAATGAACTTCATTATATACTTCTCTTATGAACAATATCTACATATTTTCCACAAGTTTCCACTCCCTAGCATACACACACCTATTCAAAGGAGATGTCCTGGATACTTGGTTGGAGTGGTCCCAAAGGACATATCTAGATGAAATCCATGACTGACCAGATTTGGAAAAAAATATATTGTAGATGTAATCAGAGATTTTGAAAAGATATCACACCAGATTTAGAGGAGAAGCTAAATCCAATGATGGGTATCTTTCGTAAGAGGAAGTAGACAGAGATTTGAGGTAAAGAGACAGAAAAAAAGATCCCATGAAGGTGGAGGCAGGGATTAGAGCCATGGACAGCAAGGTCACAATAGTGTGAAAGAGGTATGGAGAAAAGTCCCTTTTATTTTATTTGTTTAAAATATTTATTTGTTTAAAATATTTTATTTATTTGTAAGCAGAGAGCTACAGAGAGAAAGAGAGAGAGAGAGAGAGAGAGAGAGAGAGAGAGAGAGAGAGAGAGAGAGACTGAGTATTGATGTACCAGGGCCTCTAGCCACTGCAAATGAACTCCAAATACATGTGCCACGTGGTGCATCTGGCTTACATGGGTACTGGGGAATTGAACCCGGGTCCTTAGGCACTGGAGGCAAATGCCTTAACCACCAAGCCATCTCTTCAGCCCAAGAGTCCCTTTTATTTTTTTATTTTTTAATGTTTTATTTATTTATTTGAGAGAGAGAGAGAGAGAGAGAGAGAGAGAGGCAGACAGAGAAACACAGACAGAATGGGCACAACAGGGCCTCCAGCCACTGCAAATGAACTCCAGACACATGTGCCCTCTTGTGCATTTGGCTTTACATTGGGCACTGGGGAATTGAACTCAGATCCTTCTGCATTGCAGGCAAATGCCTTAACTGCTAATCCATCTCTTCCCTTTTAGAACCTGCAGAAGGAAGCAATATTCCTGCCACCTGACATTGAGACTTCTGGCCTCCAGCCCCGTGAAGATGAATTTCTCTTGTTTCAAACTATCCAGTTTGTGACAGCTGTATGGCGGAAATGCATACAACACCATTGAACCCGCTTTCTGGTCCCCTCACCCTTTGGAATACTTACAAAGTTGTCCCACAGGTAACATGTTCTGTCAACTTCATGAAACCCTGGATGGACACCATGGAAGGAAGCTCCTGGGTACCATTTAGGTCCACCTGAACTTGGTCCAAGTTATATGGGTATTTACAACAGGGTGTAATTAAATGATGAGAGGTCAAAAATGATGGGGGGGGGGATGAAGATGTTGAGCTAGGGGTGAACTAGCTGGCTGATGCCATAATAATTTCCTTCGATGGGTTTCAGACAGAGCCATGATGAAAACAAATTTTAATGCCATCACCGTGGCTGCTCCAAAGAAAATGAACTTGGGCCAAGTGTAAAAGCTGGCAGAATTGATAGAAATTCATTGCAGCCAGAAGAGGAAAAGCTGATGGTCACAACCAGACTGATAACAGTGACAGTAGAGGTCTGTGTGGATTTCAGGACATGCTGAGGTAGCATTTTGAGGTTAGCACGTTTGTGTGTGTGTGTGTGTATGTGTGTGTGTGTCCTTGTTGAAATGTTCAGGAGCTTAGTGTAAAAAGAGAATCAGAGATGATTGTCGATTGTTTGGCTAGTTACTTTCCACAGCACACCAAACCCTTTAGTCATTACGGTTCTGCCCACTCCCAGGTCAGGAATCAGGGCCCATGGAATGACATACTAAATCATCTACAGCAAGAGGCAAAAATCTCATGGAGTCTCTTCTTTTATATATGGGCTACCATCCATCCACTGTTCCATCTACCACCTCTTCAGTCAAGTCTAACTCTCTCAGATTCAGACCTCACCTTGTGCCCAGGTACCTGCTGACCTCAGCCTGCTTCCTGCTGAAGCCCTCAGATCAGGGCTGTCGTAGTCAGCCACACGTTGCTGGGATGAATCTCCAAACCAGACACAATTTTGTGGAGGAAGGTATTTATTGAAGTAACAGACCCAGGGGAAGTTAAGGAAAAAGGCTGGCTCCCTTGTACATAAGCAAGCAGAGAGAGAGAGAGAGAGAGAGAGAGAGAGAGAGAGAGAGAGAGAGAGAGAGAGAGAACCTCCAGAAGCAAGCACACTGTGTCACTGTAATTCACAAAAATGCAGAACTGCCAGACCAGGGTTTAGCTTTTCTTTTGCATATCTATCCCTAGTATTTTGCATCCAAATTAGAAAGGGCCAGACCCCAGGAGGCTAGGCCAAAGTGACACTTCTTCCAGCCTGAAGCCTGGAGACAATTAACAATTTACTAGAGATAATTAACAATTTAATAAACACAATTATAATAAATTCTATTGGGGGACATTATTCAAACTACCACAAACACTAAAGGAGGGGGTGTAATCTATGAAACCACCTAGGGAGTATGTCCTCTGACATCACAATCGTAACACTGGAAACTTCTATAAAGGAAATAACTTAAAGAAAGGAAAAGGCAAATTCCTGGGGACAGCTATGAAAACCTCACTTATAATGGAGAAATACAAGAGGCTGTTTGAGTGTCACGGGGGATGGTTAAATAAAGGGTGATAGTGCCCATGATGGGACATTATGTGGCCATTAAAATGCTAATAATATAACTATGGCATAATTTAAGTGAAGGAAAAGCATTTAAAATTATAAAGATGCAATAATTACAACCACATAAAAATTTCATATGCATGCAGACAAAAACCTGGAGGAAATGAAAAAAGAAAAATGTGAGATCCTGACTAACTGAAATTGCTTTCATTTTCTGTTACTATTATTTTATTTTATCAATATAAACAACTAATTTGTTTAGACAAATTTATAGTCTTTGCCAAGCTTCAAGAGAACAATCCCCTATTGATCTTCATTCACTTAGCACCTGCGGAACAATCAGAAAGCTAGTTACCAAAATGCAGTGGTTTTATTTTTCATCCCCTGGAAATATTTTGTTGCAACTGTAACTTTGAACACTGAAGCTTTTCCAAACCTCAACAAAGAAAGCTTTGCTTTCCTCAGCTGGAGTCAAATGTCCCAGGTGCACTTTCTGTGAGCAAAAACATACTCCTAATTTACTAAAAGGAACAACAAAGCTGGGATTGAAGTATTCAGGGTTACACCAAGGGTGTTTCCATCACAGGATTCCTAGGGGTCTGCATATAGCTTCCTACCAATGGATGCCAAAGCCTCAGGTGGAAAAAAAAAAAAAAACAGGGCTGTCAATTATCAGTCTCTGTCTTCCCCTCAGTCTGGGAATGAATGATACTTGTGTGATGGGAAGTTCAGAGAGCAAGCAAGGGAAAGGGGGGTACTAGAGATCTAAACCCTAACACAGCCAGCAAGATGACCTGCTCTTTAGCAAATTTGGGAAGGTTTACTCATACATGCAGCTGAAGTTGAAGTGGGAATTCAGTGTCTCTAGGGACTGAGGTGACAGACGTCAGAAAACACCAACTGTGGCATTCTGGGTCTTGTGAAATACACATTGCCATTATAGCCAAGGGCTTCTTTTATCCAAGTATGAACACACATATAAAACAGTCCTTTGTAACATCTCTCTTCCCAAGACAGGAATGTAGGAGGAACCTTGTACAACAACAAGGATTTAAACAGGGAGATGATCCAGGTAGATTCCTAAATTAAAGAGAGGTGCATGTCTTTGATGTATGCATGCAAGACGATGGATTCAGAAAGAGACAGGATGAGGAGAGAACATGGAAAAAGAAAAGGGAAGAGCTACTTCTCCCTGTTTCTTTGGAAATTCTTGCTTCATTTAAAATCGGAGGCATTGATTGCAGAGGGGTGAATAAAGGCTAAATAATATCTGGCACTTGTCACTTCTTCAGCATCCACTGAGTATCCACTATGTACTATGACGATTTTAGTTGTTGGAGAAACACTGATGAGTAAGACAAAGTCTTTATCTTGAGGTCTAGTGTGAGACATAGGCAGGTGCACACATGCACACACACACACACACACACACACATTCACTATATTGCAAACCAGC
Source organism: Zapus hudsonius (assembly GCA_004024765.1). Taxonomy (NCBI): domain Eukaryota; kingdom Metazoa; phylum Chordata; class Mammalia; order Rodentia; family Dipodidae; genus Zapus; species Zapus hudsonius. Next base: position 46,070 of record PVHP010001177.1, read on the forward strand.
TGTTACAGGTGAATGCTAAGCATGGAGGAGGTAAAAGGAAACCTTTCTTATCTTTTTCTTTCCTTTTTTGGTATAGTACTGAGGATTGAACTCAGGGCCTCATGAAAGCTAGCCAAGCACTCACCACGAACTAATCCCAGGAAAGAATTCTTGGAAAATAGTGACCATTCTATCCTCTGGTTTCATGGGTTGGTCTGTTTTAGATATCACATCTGAGTGAGATCACGCTATATTTGTCTTGCTGTGCTGGGTTTATTAAACTTAGGATAATGTTCTCTGGGCTGAGGATGGGGAAAATGGGACAGTGTTGGTAAAAGAGCACAAAATTTCAATTATACAAGATGAGAAAGTTCTGGGAATTTACTGTACAGCCTGGTAATAGAGTTAATAATACTGCGTTGCATATTTGAAATTCCCTAAGAGAGTTGTTCTTAAATGTTTCCACCACATATGCAAAAATCATAACTATGTGAGGAATTGAATATTCTAATTAGCTTGGCTATGGTAGTAACTTCACTGAAATATGTTGCATGCCTTAAATAAATGCGATTTTTATTTGTCAAGTAGCTGGTGATAAATCCAGAAAAAGAGATAAAAGAAAGTAATCAATAATTGAGATGATGAGATAAGAAAACTGGTATTGGGTGAAGAGAGGAGCCTTTGAAGCAAATGATCATGGTGTTGACATTCATGGAGGTATGGAGATCCAGAGCACCTGCTGAGAGGGGTTTCTATAATGCAGTATGGTGCTCTCAGGACACTGAAATGGACACAGGTGTCCTGAGAGAAAGCAAAGAGGACTTGGAGGGTCAGGAAAGAGCTGGATAGCTGGTGGAAAGAGTCTACACCTGCTGGACCCATGTGCTCTGTAGGTTGCTTTGATGGAGAATACTTGAGGCTTTTCCTCCAGAGGGGAAGAAGCCGAAGCAGTAAACATACTGTTCACATATCCTGCAGGGCACTGCTCTGGTGGAGTCCAAACAAGAAGGAAGGTGGTACAGTGGTGTCCAAGAATTAGTTTCCTGTATCTGAAAGCAGGTTGGAGAAGGATGACCACAGGCAGAAGATCCAGCAGGTGCAGGATTCAGGAGTCCTGGAGAGGATGAGGACCCAATCAGGGCTGAAGTAGGAGAGAGAGTTCAGGCCAAGGAGATTTCCCACAGTGGCTCCTGAATGGCTGCATAGGAACTCCTCTGCTCTGCTCTGGTTAAGTATTTCCTGGCCCCATCCCAGAGTTTATGATTCAGTAGATTTCAGGGGGACCCAGTCTTTGTATGCTTGAAAGCTCAGTTAGGCTGGAAGGCCACTGGATGGAATACAAATTGTTCCCTTGTTCCTTTCCACACTTTCCCTATATTTTTCTTTAACTATTTGGCACTTACACATGGCAATAATTTACTGAAAGAACCATGAAAGTTAAGGAATAAAAGAAATCCCCTTTCTTTCCTTTCTAAGTGTTCCTCAAACTCAAAAACTTAGAAATCTCTGTCTTAATCAATTAGGGCTTCTATAACCAATAACCACAGACTGGGTCTCTTACAAACACCAGAAATGTATTGCTTATTCTGGAAGTGGAGAAGTCTAAAATCAAGACACTTGCAGACTCAGTGCTTCGTGAGGGTTCTCTTCCTCACAGATGGTGCCTCCTAACAGGGTCCCTGTTAGACATAGAGGGTGAACAAGCTTCTTTATGATACTTTCATAAGGGATCTAATGTTATATGTGGGCAGAGTCCCTCCCCATCCCATCATCCAATCATTGCATAACTTCTCCAAGGTCCTACTTCTTAGAACCATCGCATTAAGGATTAAGGTTCAACATATGGATTTGGGGCAACACAAACATTCAGACTCTATCAACCCCATCCATACATATGTGGGCACCCTCTAAACCAGGGTTTCAAAGACTCTTAAGAAACACTGCCCGGAACATTATATACCACCACTTGCTCCATTGGAATTAAAGCCACAGATGGAACACTGTGGTCAGAGAAGCAATCATCCAAGTGTCCAGGACAGGGTTCCTTGTCTTGATATTTCTTTGTAATAATTGATTTGAATGAAAAACTTTATCAACTGCCATGGTTGTTGTTTACAAGGAGCCTTGCCCGCTTTGATAATGCCGTACAGATGTAGGAAAAAGACTTTTTATCTTCCAAAATTGATTTGGAATATGAAACTTTTTTCCCCAGAAATAAAAAAAAATCCCAATTTGCCTTTTGCAATTTTCTTTTGATGCTGACAGACTAGCCAGTGACTATTTGTGTCAGAAATTTGTGTCAGAACCCTCCCAAAACCATCGGGCCAAGTAGGCCATTCAGCTGCATACGAGGGAAGGATGGGCTTTGATTACCTCTGTTCCGCTGCAGAAATGCACAGGTGAAATGAGATTTGCAAAGAGAACCATGAGGATGAAGCCATCTTTACTGAGGGCATGAAACGACCTCATCTCAACCTGCCCCACCAGTTTGGAGATCCTAGGCTAGTTCATTACTCTCTTGAAGCACCAGTATTAAGTAGAGGCTAATCATTCTGACCTGAAGAGTTGTGAGGTCTGAAATAAAGTACATAATGATAAACATTCAGAGTGGTGCTTGGTCTTAATGGGGTCCTCATAAGAAAGAATGAGTAACTCAAGAGTTTAATAGAAGCTTCATTCAGAAGGCTGTGATCTAAGCAGCACACAGTGGGAAAGTGGATTGAGGGAACAAAGGAGAAAGGAGTGGGTGGAGAGGTCCCAGAACCTGGAAGGTGACCTAGAGAGGAGCTGTGGCCTTTCCTCCAAAAGGAGAAGAAACTGGAGCAGTGGAGACAGCACCGCCATGTCCCTGTAGGTCACTACTCCAGCTACCAAGAATAAGGAAAGCAGTGAGTCAGTGCCTAAGAGTCCATCTCCTTTACCAGAGAACAGATGGAAACAAGAGAAAAGACATGAGTACACTGGATGAAGATGGAAGACCTGCCCCAGACTCCACAGTGAACAGCCAATGGTTTGGGAAATTTAAGTCTTCTGAGCCGTAAGTACATATGACCCACATGATCAGACGACAGAACAATAAACACTATTCTGAAACAAGTAGGATCCCCTAGTCCAGGTGGTGCAAATGGACAAAGTGTCCCCGAGAGATCTGTGGACAGGTGGTTAAGGATGCAAGAAGGGAAGAAGAAAGGAGGGAATATGATGTGCTGCAATGTTAACTTGTGGATTTGGGGTTTGAGTGTCCAAACAGGACAAGGCACCTGACAAGACATCAAGAACTGGATCGTTCATGGAGGGAAGATTTGGCCAAATTATAGGAGAGTTGAGTTCTTATCCTGAGAGTCTGTGGGATCTTGGTTACATTTTTAAGCAGTGGAGCCATCGGGTGATTGCATTTCAGCAAAATGATTTTGATCACCTCAGCCAAGGAGGCATTGTTTGTCCTGTCACTGACCCAGAGGGGACATCAAAGCCCATACTGTCATGGGATAGAAATCATTGCAGAAGAGGGGAATCCTAAAGCAGACAGAACACAATTTTAAAACCGAGGTCCTCCGCACAGTTCCTAGAATGACAGAATATCTGGGTTAGAAGCCAGTTTAATGCTCCACTTGCTTGAAGGTCACCAGGGATGTGGTGACAACACACACCCTGACTCGGCAGATCCAGGACAGGACCAGAAAAGCACATTTTCTAAGCAGCTCCTTGAATGAGGCTGATAACAGAATACACCGAGTGATCTAGCATTGGAGGCCCATTGTTCCCAGCTTCCCTCTTAACTGAGTTAACTGAGGCCCTGGCAGGGCATGGCTGATAGTGGAGCACAGAGGAAACAGGCTCTCAGAGCCTGGTCATGAGTTCTCCAGCTCTGTCCTCAAGGAGTCCCAGAGTGCTCTGGGAGAAGACTGGGTACCAAGAGTTCTACCTGCTGCTTTAGGGCACAGGGCAGAGGGAGTGAACAGGAGCTGATGAAGCAGCGTTCCCAGCACGTCCTTGGAGAGTGTAAATGGATCTGTCGACATGTGTGATGAGCTCTTCACACGTCAGCCTGCTCTCAGGGTATCATGAAAGCTGACATAAATCTCTGGTGGGTTGCCAAAGGCCTGCTTTCCAGACTCAGTGATCGGCATGAAAACTCAACACAGGACTCAAAACACATGCTCCCAAGGGTGTGATCTACTTGGAGAGCAATTTGGCAATGTGTATCAAGAGTTACAGAAAGCATTTATTTCATTCAACCCCATAATTCTGTGTGTACGTGTGAGGGTGTCCAATACAGAAAACACACAAAATAGAGGAGAAAGAAAGTCTTCTAGGATACTGAATAGCTACTGGGCAGCTATGATTACAACCCATTTAACTCTTATATTACCTTGGTATTGTGGACTTGAATGCTGCTTGGTCTATACACAATTTGACTAAATTAAGTCAATAAATTATCTTCAAAGGTGTTAATTTAACCCCACCCAGGCAGTATTAGAAAGAGGAAAAGAATCCAATATGATCTGAAGGTCCTATTCTTTTCATCATGACACAATACAAGCATAAACTGAAAGTTCCTCAAGGTATTTCCAATCAGTAATATGGAAAAAGAACACAGACATGGGAAAGTGAATTAGAGAATATACACTCAATGGACAATTATGCAGTCATTAAAAAAGATAAATTGCTTCCATGGTGCTTTAAAGACATCATTATTTGATAAAATGTTAATGAAAAATTACAATAACACATTTTATGTAATTATGGTTTGATAAAATGTATGCATATTAACAAAAGTAAAACACAAGGCAAAATAATTATTGTGCTGGGGGAGGAGATTATAGATGATTTTTTTTCTCTAATATAAAACTTTCAGTAATGCTATTTTGAAAGTTGTCTGAGGAAGGCTAAGACTACAGAACCCCTGTGTCGGTGGAAAATGCCTTGAGATGGCCGTATATACAAGACGCTTAATGGATGTTCCAATTCCCTCCTGAGACATCTACTACTGTCTTGCTGAGTCCTGCTTTTGGGTCATGGTGACTCCTGATGATTTGTTCCAGTGTGGACGTTCCCACCTGTTGCAGTTATCCTCATGTTGCTGAGACCAAGCGCCAACTAAAAGTAGCTGATGAGAGGAAAGGATTTATTTTTGTTTTCAGTCTCAAGGGGAAGCTTCATGATGACAGGGGAAACCATGGCATGAGCAGAGGCTGGACATTACTTCTACCACAGCAGGTGGAAAACAGTAGCAAGAGAGTGAGCCAAGCTCTGGCAAATACAAACAGGAGCTGGCTTTAATCCCCCTAAGATCACCTCCAAAACCACACCTCAACTAGCAAGGCTCCAACTCCCAAAGAGCCAGCAGCTGGGGACCAGCAAACACAGGAGTTTATAGAGTTTATAGGAGCACCTGATTCTATTCACCTCACCCCCTCTGCTCCTTCCTCCAAAATGCTTCTATTGCACTATTCCTTCCTTCCAAGCAGGGAAACACATGCTTTAGTATTAAAATCTTCTTCCCAGAACTTCAGGCAGCACATCCACACGGAAGACAAGAAAGGACAAAAGGAGCTCCAGGCATCACAGGTGACAACGTGGCTGATGATGGCAGTGAAGTCTCCTAGGCCAGTGTCCATGGAAACAGGGAGAGCAGAAGAACATCTTTTAAAAACAAAGTGGCTGTGAGGGGGGCAGGTGAGATGGCTCAGTGGTTAAATGTACTTGCTTGCAAAGTCTGACAGCTTGGGTTTGATTTTCCAGTACCCACATAAAACCAGATGTACAAAGTGGTGTGTGTTTCTGGAATTCTTTTGCAGTGGCAAGAAACCCTGGTGCACCTATACTCACTCTGTGTCTGACTCTCTCTCTCTCTCTCTCTCTCTCTCTCTCTCTCTCTCTCTCTCAAGTAAATAAAGAATTAGTAAAACAGCTGTGAGAGACAGAGGAGTTGCCAATGCCTTTCTCATACCCTCCTGGGCATTCTCATTCTATACCCTACCTAGGAGCAAAGGCTTTAACTAGGGTTGTCTTGAAACATAGGAGCTGGGGAGATTTAGCACAAAAATGCCCACTGTCACTAAAGCAAACCCGCTTACTGAGGCCTTGATACATTCTCTGCACCTTCACACCAGGCTTCAGTCCTGCTGTAAATAGGCAGATCCTCTTATCTCTGGTCCCCTTGACTTGCCACATTGAGTTCAGTCATGAGATGATGAGACTCTGATTCCAACATGTTTGACTGCACATCAATCTCCTAGCAACTGGACATCCACCACCCAGGGTGGGCTACAGTGTTGGGAGATTTTTGCAAGAACCTCAGATCAGCTTCATCCTCTTGGCCCATAATGCTCTAGTTATGATAACAAACTCCACGAGGATTATAATGATGACAAAAAGAGTTTGAAACTGAAATATGTTTAAGGTACAAACATTATGCACACGTCATTATGAAAACAGATTCTGTGGGAAAGACTGACGGCTGTAGAGCTTCCCCTATCCTCATCCTGATGTTCTGAAGCCAGGCTTCCTCTTGAGTGCTAACCTTGCTTGATTGGCAGTAAAGCACCTTGAAAGGATTCTGAGGCCATGCCAGAGTCCAGGGAAAGAGCATGCTCTGATGCATTCCTGGTGGCCACCATGAGAATGGTATGGCAGGGGGTGAGGAGGGGAGGGGGCCCACTTTTGTCCTCTCTCCGCCTCCTTCTGTTAGGAAATGCCAAAATGAAACTTCAGTTTGGAAACAAGGAGGGAACTATTTCTAACCTTGGGTTTATAGATTTCCATCCAAGCTGGCACATACCGTTCTCCTCTCTGCCCTTAGATCCATTTCTATTGAACACTGAGAGCTATTATTTTGAGCACAGTTCTGCAATCAATGGAAGAGATGGGAGTGCCTCTGTTGGCTGCTAACAAATCTATCAGAGGGGAAAGGAAAGCAAGAGTTCAACCTCTCCTCGCCAGCTGTTTGAAGAGACCCGGTTCACTTTGATGCCCCCGAACGCTGTTCCTCATCCTAGAAAGAACAATCAGCAATCCTTAAATAAAGTGATCACAAAGTAAAACATGGCCTATGTGTTCAGAGAGCCATTTAGTGAGATGACGGGGAGATGGAACTATGCAGGGCAGAGTGACCATGACCAGATCAAAGCTGTTATGAATGCAGAAGTTCCATAGCAGAAATGAACTCCTGGGAAAATGGGTGGTGTGTGAAGAAATAGAGACTCTCCATTCTTTCTCTTCCTTGAACTATGCAATGGTTAATAGGATGCCACTAACATTTTCAAGGAATACATTATTTTTTTTTAAATTAAGCAGTTGTACAGAAGTAGATATTTCACTATTATAGTCATTATCCTAACTTTGAGTTTGGAAAATAGCTTGATTCATCAAATAAACACTTATTGAGTGTGTACATTGTACTACACACTGATACAGATATTCAGGATATAGTTATGAATAAAGATTCCTATGTTTGACAAGTTCTTGTTAAGCAATCGAGTTCCATGAGTTAAATGTAAACTCGTGAGTCAATGGGGCCTTATATACATTCTATTAGAGATTATTATATGACCTGAGACAGACCCTTGTAATTTTGTACAGTCCTATCTGGTCATATCTGCGGACTAACTGATAGTGTTATTCTTGTCTATCTTCATACTTCAGCCATGAGAGAGAACCTCTGGAATCTTCATTCATTAAATAAACAAAAGACACCCATGTCTATGGCACCCCAAGTGTCACACAAAACACTGTCCTGTTCCCCCCACCAAGAGGTGAGTACCATCCAGCAGGTCCTGCCTTCATGTCATGAACATACAATAGAAGGAGACACAGTGACAACCAGATTTGTAATAAATATGGATTGGGACACATGTTACACAGGAATGGGAAGTCATGAAAGGAGATAATGGTGCAGAGAAAGAGTCTAATTTTAAGGTGGTTGCAGGGTCCTTTCTGAGGGGCAGGTGTGTCATAGAGAATGAGGTGGCTAGGGAAGAGGAGGTGGGAAGGCTTTCTTCCAAGGAAGAACTCCATGTAAGCCAGCAACAAGAGAGAATACAGCATTCGGAGGTCGTAAAAGAAGGCTAAAGAGTCTAGAGCCAAAAGATAATGGGAGATACAATTCTATCCAACCGAGGTTAACGGTTTACATTTTATGTAAATCCACCTCTGTAAGTAAGGTAATAAAACTATGGGGAGCATTAGGGAATAATCTAAACAAATATAGAAATTTAATATTGTAAAGATGTCAACTACCCACATAGAGTTTTACACTTTCAATGCTTTTCTAATCAAAATGACAGCAGATGTTTTCATTAAATTTGACGAGTAGATTCTAAAATGAAAATGCCCAGGGCAAGAATAACTGAGATATTTCTGAAGAAGGAGGAGGAGGAGGAGGAGAGAGCTGCTCCATTGGAGGTCTGGATTAACTGGGAAGCTATGATAATCGTGGCTGTGTGTGGTTGTGATGGAGTCCAGTGGCAGAGCGAGCTCAGAAGGAACTTCAGGCATTTTAGGAATTTGGGTGCAGGGTAGAGATAGCCTCATGAATCAGGGATAAAGAGGGGTTACTCATTAATATGACCTGGAAAAGGTGGGTATTTCACATGGGAAGAAGTCAATTGTGTACTCCATCCCAAATAGATCAAGCACTTAGATTTCAAGTGCAAAACTATATGAATTTTAGTAGATGTATGGGCAATCATCTTTCTCAACTTGGATTAATTAGAGAAGCATTTGTTAAGGACAGAGGGTTTCTTAACTAAACAAGGAAAGAGAATATTTGACAATAATTATAGAGTTTTGTTTTCAAGAGAAAGTAAAAATAGCAATCTATATGAATAACTAACAAAATAGTATCAAAAGTATATTCTTTTCAGTATTACATCTCAAAAGAGCATATAACCCAATTAAAAATGAACAAAAGACATGACTGGATAGCTCACAGAAAAGCAAATAAAAATGAATAACAAATATAGGACCTTACTAGTGATTGATGGAATATAAAGCAAGACAATCATTAGATACTATTTCATACTTAACTAGCCAAAAGGAAGAATCATGATAATACTAAAATTAGAGTTCTTGTACTTTGCTGTCATGAATGTAAACTGATGAAACCAGTTTAGAAAATAGTTTCATTTTTAATTTGTAAAGCTGAATAATCATTTATAATATATGAATAACCATTTATAATATATTATTTCACCTAGTTTCCAGATATGCTATCAAGAGAAAATAGTACATAAACATAAACATAGATAGCAGAAGGTATGGGCAAGGTTGTTCCTTTTTTAAAGAATTTTATTTATTCATTTATTTATTTATTTAGGTATGTATTTATTTGACAGAAAGAGACAGATAGAAGAGAGACAGTTTGAGAGAGAGAGAAAGGGAGAGAGAGAGAGAGAGAGAGAGAGAGAGAGAGAGAGAGAAAGGGTGTTCCAGGTTGTCTAACTACTACAAACAAACTCCAGATGCATGTGCCACTTTGTACACCTGGCTTTACATGGGTACTGGGGAATCAAACCTGAGTCTTTAGGCTTTGCAGTCAAGTACCTTAACTGCTCAGCCATCTCTCCTTTAATTTTTTTTTTTTGAACTTAGAACCTTGTGTACATTAGGGTATTCTATCACTGAGTAGTTTTGAAATTGTCTCATTAAGTTGCTCAAGCTGGCTTTTAAACTCTGAATACCAGGCAGTCTTTGAACTTGCAGTCCACCTAACTTAGCCTCTCAAATAACTGGGAGCTGAGAACTATGCCTCATGGTCCAGGTAGGGAATACACATTTCAACACTACTGATAAAAGTATGTAAAAACTCCAGACTAAGTCAAGATAAATGAACTACAAGTACCCTCCTCAATGGGTAGGAATATTAGGAATATAATGCAGAACAAAGTTTTCCAAAAGATTATGTGTGACTGAAAATCCTTTGTGAATATTTAGAGACCAATAAAGTAATATGCTTCAAAGGAATTCATACAAGTTATAAAACTACAGAAAATGAGAAGAAATTATATTCAAGATCCAAGACAGTGGAAGAATCAGGAGAATGGGTTGGGGAGATATAAGTAAGTAGATATACTTATGTATATAATAAGTATCTGAAAAATACTGTCAGAGTTCTGAATGTCTTGAAAGGCAATACGTTACTACAAGAATGAATGAATGACAATGAATGAATGCAAAAGAAGGTCACAGATTCATAAAACTGAAAGTAAAATTAATCTTATTTGTGGCACTCAAGTGGTAAACCAGAGCACACAGGGTGCCTGGAATCTATCTGATCCAGTCTTCCCAATTCATGAATGGGGAAACTGAAGCCCAGTTTGGAAAAAGGCTATTTCAGGTACATTATTTGTCAATGGCAAACCAAAAGTCAGTCTTACATTTCCTAATTGCATAATTCACCATCTGACCTTTAGTGAATGATACATGTTAAGACCATGCATAGAATAAATCAGATCAAGAAGGAAGTGACCATTTTATCACCCTTTAAAGGACTCTGAAAGAGACATTGTAGGTAGGCATGCATGTGTATACACATAAGCCTGCATGTATGTGTGTGCATAGGAGCAAATATGCATGCATTCTTTATGTGTACATGTGTTTAGATGTGTTTGTGCATGTCATATATATATGATTGAAACCACCATGAAATAGACCAAGTTTCCCTACTTTGGTGTCAGTTTCAAGGAATTGTTTTTTTTTTTTTTTTTTGATAAAGAATAAAACAAAAAGCAATCAAAGGAAAAGGAGCCATTGGTTTGGGTAAGAGAAGAAAAACCACCTGTTACTTCGTGAGCCAACGAAAGGGATACACAATGAATCAATGACAAATTTGAATTCCAGTCTCCTTGGGCTAGGAGCTTTGAAATGTCTCGATGAAAGATGAAAACCTGCAGATAGCCTTCACTTACATCCTAAACACAGAACTGTTCTGACCAAAACAAAAACGAAAGAGCCAGTGAGTTAAAAGCAACAAATTCATGCTGCATTGCCCAGCCCAGGCGGAATTCCAACAGGACTAACACAGTAAAACACTGGAGATGAAAAGAGAACACCTTGTGAGGTTTAAAGAGATGCTTGGCAACTTAAGCGTGGCCTCTGGGCAATGTATTGAAAGGACATGACAGCCAGAGAAAAGGTTCCATCATTAACCACATGACTGTACAGGAGGATCTCCCACAAAGGTCCCACAAAAACAGCCCATGCTGTGCAAATGCAGAACTAACTTCTCGTTTGCTTTCCTCATCAGAAAATTACGGCAATAAGTCCATGAGCTACAACTGAGAGCTTCCTGAAGTGACAGGGTGTCTTTCCCATGATGCCATGCTTTTTTTATTTATTCATTTTCAAGCAAAGAGAGAGACAGAGAGAGAGAGAGAGAGAGAGAGAGAGAGAGAGAGAGAGAGAGAGAGCGAGCGAGCGCCAGGGCCACCACCTTGTGGGTCTAGCATATGTGGGTACTGAGGAATTGAACCTGGGGCCTTAGGCACTGGAGGCCAGTGCCTTAACCACTGAGCCATCTCTCCAGCCCCCCATGATGCCATTCTTCAGTGAAATACGGTGGTTCTGAGGAGGGAGTTGGGAAGATGGATAACTTTACACAGACATCAGCAAACATTTGAACATACATGTATGTACTGACACCATCATACACCTGCAGAAACTCACACAAACACACCCACACACACCCTAATAGATCTCCTACACAAGCCCATACCTACCCACATGCACACTGCAGGGTTATTTCCCATGCGACAGTCTTAATGCTCACAGCTGAACTGAATGATTAATGTCTTCTGTGGAAAACCTGCTGCCAGGAGAACAGGTAACAAGAGCTGTGTATCTGATGATGTCTTTCACCGTGTTCCCTGACTCCGTCATAAATACCTGTGTTGTGGTAGAAAAAGGGAAGCACCTGAGGCAGATACATAGGCATCCCTGATATGCCGACAGTGGATGACAGGCAGCACTAATGGGCCCACTTACATAAATGCAACTTGCTTCAGAATGTACCTCCTTCCTCCTAGGCTCTGAGCGCCAGAAATCATTCTTTTCAACCAGAGCTTTCTATTGTAACACTTGTCAGCCTCCCTGTCAGACATGATGCCCTGTATATGGCAACTACTCTGAGATGCCTGCATTTTTTTCAAGACTTCGGAAGAGAAACATCCTATGAAGGGTGAGCGATGAGCTGAGGGTGAGGAAAAATGGCTCCTAGGCATCCCAGGGCCCTGACATTGAAGATTTAGGGAAGCTCTCTGGGTAAATCTATTGTCTTGTGAGTGTGTGTGTGTGTGTGTGTGTGTATGTATCTTAATCATACAAAAAACAACAACAGAACTAACTTCTACTATATAGAAGAGGGAAAAAGATTTATAAGGGGTAGTCTGTAAAAGGTTTTAGTATTCAAGTAATAAAATGCAAAGCAATACAGACAGAATGCTACCTTCAGGTATGTCTTCCACCATTCCCAACACATGTTGTTTAGCAACCTTGAGGAGGAAAGAGCAACAGTAGTTGAACTTGAACCATAAATAACAGAAGCGCCTTATACCTGGCTAGGACTGTATAAGCTGGCTGTGGAATGGCACGAGACAGGTGGGGCCTGGGAGAGTGAGAAGGAAAATGCATAAGCTAGGGTCAGGGGTGTGTTGATTCAAAAGGAAATTAATCGGGGAACTTATCAGAGGAGGTAGGTTGGATTTATTTCAGAAACTGCTTCTTTCCAACCTTGGATGTACATTAGAAGTTCCCAGGGAATTTAAAATCAACAAATACATACACTCAGAGCATGTGAATAAAACCCTCTCCTAGAAATTCTTAGTTTTTAGAATAATGACTCCCATATCCACCCACTCATGTGTGTATCTACCTATTTATCTGCATTTTTCAGGGTCTAAAACATGATTTTTTAATAGACTTATTTTTAGAGCACTCTTAGACTCATAGCAAAATTGAGCAGAGAGTTTCTCATGGTGTGATACTAATCTTCAACCAGTAAATTACTTAGACAAAAATTCACCGTTAACCCATGTTAAGATAAAATGCATATCTATACATCCATCCAAAGTACATTTATTGAGCACTTATTATATGCAAGGAAGTATGTTAGGTCCTCAGGAAACACTGGTATGAAAAACCAAAAACAGCTTGCGTTAGTCATTTCAAGACCAATAGCTGTCAGGACGGAAAACCAGACAAAGCCAATGTTGAAGTTCAAGTCTGAAGGTCTGTGCAGATAATCCCTCTTGGCCAGGAGATCTCACCCAGTCTTTTGTTGTCTTCAGGCCATCCACTTGTCTGAGGCACCATCATATTACATAGGACAATGTGCTTTTTTTCACAGGACGCCTGGATCCATGTTAACATCATCCAACATGATCCAGTGTAAAATTTGACCACATGGCTGGACATTTGTCCCAGCCAAGCTGACACCAACAATTAACTACTATGGTGCCCATGACCTCGTGGAGTTAAAAGTCCAGGAGGCTGGATTAAAAAAATAGTACAGGGGCTGGAGAAATTGTTCAGTGAGTAGTTAAGGGGCTTGCCTGCAAAGCTAATAACCCAGGTTTGATTTCTCAGCACCCACATAAAGATGCACAAAGTAGCACATGCATTTGGAGTTTGTACTGGCTAGAAATCCTGGTGCACCCACTATCTATCTCTGTGTGTCTCTCTCTCTTCTCTGTCTTTCCCTTTATGAAAGTAAATAAATATTTTTAAAAGTACAGTAAAAAAATCAAGTGTGGTCCATAAAACAGCACGAAAGAGAAGAGATTTCTAAGAGAAGACAAGAGCAACAAGTTTTGGAGAGAGGAAGAAGTCAAGAATCGGAAGGGGCCAACCCTGATGACTGGGAAGGAAGGAAGGAAGGAAGGAAGGAAGGGAGGGATGGAAGGTAAGGAAAGGAAGAGAAGAAGGAAGGAAGGAAGGAATAAAAGGAAGGAAGAGAAGGAAGGAAGGAAGGAAGAGAAGGAAGGAAGGGAGGGAGGGAGGGAAGGAGGGAGGGAGGGAGAAAGGGGAAGGGAAGGGAAGGAAGGAAGGGAAGGAAAGGAAAGGAAGAGAAGAAGGAAGGAAGAGAAGGAAGGAAGGAAGAAAGGAAAGAAGGAAGCTGGAGGCAGACGAAATGACACTCACAGAGTCGTATAGGCTGCAGTGAGCTGGGTGATCCCAAAATACCACTAAAAGGTTGAATTAAAGGAAAACAATAAGGAATCAGAGGTAAGATAGAGAAGCAGGGACTAGATTATCCAGTGCCTCAAATAGAGTTAAAACCAATGCAGAGAGCTAACATATAGAAACTGACCTTTCAGAGGTGCTCTGTCTGGTAGCAGAGCTCAGAAGTGCCATGGGATCAGTATAGGTTAACCGAGACACACATTTCTGAATTGACTAGATTCTATTGTGAGTAGCCTCTGTTTGTATTTTTCAGAAGGCAGCGAGAGAGCTGTGGTCTTTCCAACCCAACCAATGAGCCACAGACCTATAGCTGACATCCTGGCAAGAGAAGAGCCACCCCAGACCTACCGTGGAGGATTCACATGGAACCCTGCAGAGAGTGGTGGTGGTGGGAGGGGATAAACAAGAGACCCAATACCACAGCCAATCAGTCAACCCAGGATGAGCCAGCGAAACAGACACCAACGATTGTCAACACAACCTAAAGCAGAAGTACAGAGACCCCCCCCCTAAGACCTCAACAATGAAGCAGCCTTAATACTCACCCACCATAACTCAGGGAACTGAGCAGAAGAGGGAGCAGAAATATTGTAAGAGCCATGGTGGAGGAGAATATCCAGAGACGTGCCCCCCCTCAGTAACAACATACAAAGAGGGGTGGAACCGGGTTGACTCCTAGACTATCCATAACCCCCTACCCCATGGACTGATCCAGTTTGCCCATGGAGGAGGATACCCAGCTGATTGGGGACAGGGAAGAGGGAAATCAGGGAACTGGGGATACCAACACATTATGTGCTCATTCAGTGTATGTAAATATGGATAATAAAGATATATTTTATTTTTTAAAAAAGTGCCATAGAGTGAGAGTGGCGGATGTGGAGGGAGTGACTGAACGAGCAGGCATCCGAAGATGCTCAGAACCAGTTAGGTGGATATGGAGCAACATGATCTACTCTGGGACTATTTGGGCAGAAGAAGTGATGAAACTTTCTGGAAGATTCTCTGTAAGGCAGTTGAGGCAATAGAGAACTTCCACATTCTTGGCTTGAGCAATTTAAAAGAAACAAGAGCTTTTATCATATTTACCAGTCTGGCTCAAGTAATACCCAATAGCAGCCTGCATTATGCAAATTATGTATCCTAATTAACGTAGATCCGGCTTAAATTATGCAAATTTGGGTTTGAGGATATATTAGTCACGATCCAGCTGATCCCTCCCTGCTTAGTCTATCCCCTGTCCATCTGGACTACAGCCTCTCCGCCCACTGTGCCTCTGTGGACCTGTGGCATGAGAGACAGGAATAGGGGAATGTGGACTTCTCAAGGTGGCAGAGCTGGGGCAGGAGATGCATTCACCCAGAGCCAAGGCCTCTGTGAGCGGCTTGCTCTTATTCCCTTTGAGAGCTTGCTCCTGTACTCAGACACACAGCTGGTGCCCCTTCTCCATCACTGTGGATATCTGCCCTCATCCTGTTTAACACTCCTCGGCCTCAGAACCCACATCAGCCTTCTTGTAGTGTTCTCTGTTGGCATGTTGATTCCCGGGGCCCAAGCTTGCTGTTTAGATTGAATCCAACCATCTGTATGCTGGAAAAATATTGACAAATCTCAGACCTATCATTCCTTTTAAAGGCGCTCCCACACAGGAATGCCGCCTTGTTATACTAAGGCAAAGTCTGTGTTTTATTTAACTCTGAATGCTGGGCACCTAGAATAGCTTGCAAGATAAATGTCAATCAAGTCTAGTATAATCAAGACACCCATTCCTGCCTCATTAGGGTCTTCTCATTCCCTTTAAGCTTCTCAGATTTATACACTGTAATTAGAAACTTGGTGATTTTGACTGCTAAACAGAAAGGCTTACTGGGAAGCTTCATATGTCTGAATTTTAAATATTTTCACACTTCGTTAACCCAGTTGCAAGTGTAACATTTTCTGGTCCAATTCCCTCACACTGTGCGATTTTTATTTTTGGACAGAGATGAGCACAATTAATTGAATTGAAACACATATTGATTACTGTTTTTCATGAACTCTGAACAGCTTGTCGCTCAATGATTTTATTGAAGAGTTTGGAGATGGTTGTTTGGCTGGGTTGCTGCCCCCAGGTGACCTCATTCTGGTTGGAAGTACCTGTCTTCAGTCACCTTGTCTGGAGTTTGAGGAGTTGTAGTTATTAAAAAGTTGTAGTTGTAGTTATTAAAAGCTGAGTCAGGTGGGAGGGAGTGCACCATCCTTCTCCACATATAAAGGGCCAAGGAACCCTGGTATCCCATTCAGACCTAAGAGACAGGTTCTGGAAGAGTCGATGTTAGTAGCATGATATCCGTTTCATTGGTAAAAACTCTCAGCTCTTTGGGTCTGGGTGAATATCATCCATGCAATGACTGTCGAGTTTCCATCAGGCAGACCTTTCCAAAGCATCTGATACTCTCCATTTACCTCCTGGATTGGAAAGAGACGGTGAAATTTGCAAACATCTCTTGAAGCAGTGCTCTGTGTGTGTTCATGAACACATGAATCCACAGGGGAGCTTGTTAATGCAGAGTCTGTGGTGGGTCTGGGCTGGGCCAGAGATTCCACATCTCTAACATGGTCCCAGGTGAGGCTGATGCTGCCAGTGGTGTGTGAACATAAAGCCTTTGACTCTGCCTGTCACTATGTGGAAGGAGTGATCATGGACAAGAATTCTGCATCTCTCACTACAGTGTGAATCTCCAAATAGCTGAGGCCATGGTTACTCAGAGGCAGGGTTGGCTTCCAGGGCTCTGTGAGCATCCCGAGCTCCCACTTCTGTGGGCAGAGAGATGGGTTGTGGTTGCTAAAAAAATCAGGCTGGTTCATAGCCTGGGGGTGGAACAGCATTAGAGCAAGACTCCCACCCCTTACGGAAGGAGAGTGGAGGATATAACTTGCCGGGCTCCAGGGAGCTCATCAAGGTAAGAACTTGCTGGTGGATGTTGTCAGAGCTTGTCAGCACTGGGAAGGAGACCATGGCAACAAAGTACCAGTATCCTCCACCCAGGTGCAAGGTCTTCTTGTAAGCAATGATACACTCATCCCAACTTCATACACGATGAGGGGGATGGCTCTGCTTCCTGGTCCATTTCCCAGAATCCCCAAACACTTGTGTGTGACTATCTCACAATCTATTACCCTCCCAACAGTTAGGTACTTTTGTTTTTTATTTTTTGAGGTAGGGTCTCATTCCAGTTCAGGCTGACCCAGAATTCACTGTATAGTCTCAGGGTGGCCTTTTAATATGATATAGATAGATAGATAGGTGGGACCCTGTTGAGAAGCATGAAGGACGCAGGGTTAAAGGGAAGTTGAGACTGGCCTGGAACCCTGAAAATCTCATCCTGAGACCGGCAGGGGTTTGGCTGACTCCTTCCCTCCCCAACCTCTAGCCACCTGGAGGACCCCAGAAAACCCTGATAAGTCCAGGCAATTCAAGGCCTGAGTTTACTGGAGTCCACATTATTCAGCTATAAGGTAATAACAAGGCCCAGGCAATGAGAAAGTCCTTCCAGCTTATCTATGAAGCTGGTCCCTGCCAATCCTTTCATGAGACATCCACAGCCCCCCCCCCTGCCCCTGCCAATCCCCTTGCCTCTCCTTCTTTCTCCTGCATAAAAGCACCCTCCCCAACCCAATAAACGAGCTGTTCACTACAACTGTCTCCTTGGCAGCTATGCTCTTGTACTCATGCATAAGATTCTGCCCACCCAGCTCTGTGGACAAACAGGGGTTGCAATGACTCCCTAAGTAATCCACAGACCCATAAATATAAAACAGAACTTTTCCCCCAACCATCAAGAAGACCAAAATTATATTATTTGTAGGGAAACAGATACAACTGGAGATGAACATATTAAGCAAATTAAGCCCAGTTCAGAAAAACAAATGTTATATGTGTTCCCTCATTTTTTGGTTTCTAGGTTTCATAGAGATACATTAAATTGTGTACATACATATGAAATAAAAGTAGAAGTAAAACTGTCTGGGAGAACAGAGGTGACTACTGGGAGAAAGGAAGGGTTGAGAAAAGGGAATATAGTGAATATATAATATATACCTGCATGAGAAAATATAATAAATAACGTAAGTCTTATTCTTTTGTGGGTTTACTTAAAATCTTTCTCCAGCTTTCTTTCCCTCTCAGGGTAAAATGCAAACCCTAAGAGCTCTGGAAATTGGACCCATTGCGTTTAAAATACATATACGGTTCCCACAAAGAACTCCCCCTTCCCTCTCTCATTTTTGTTTATGCTCTGACTTAGCTGAGTTCAAGGTCGTATTGTAAATAAGACAGAGACAACCCTGAATTTCTCTTCCATTTGTGTTATCCTCCTTTTCTTTGTAACAAAATCTTCTCTTTCAGACTAGAAGACAGTGATTTGTAATTTATGGATTTCTCTTTGGATATTACAGTTAGATTCTAATTTTAAAAACCAAATTGGTTTCATCTAATTAAATTTGGAAATTGCCTCATAAACACATATTTTGTTATAGATATCTTTAAATGCAAGGTCTCCTGCTTACTGTCTGAGACAAGACTGGCTTTAGTCCAGTGTGGAGGAGAGTGCTCATCTCTCTGGCCAGAGGCTATACACTTCTATCAGTCGTTCAAACTTTCTGAACACTAGTGTTTTCTAGAACAGTGCTTCTCAACTTTCATGCCCACATGAATCACCCAGGGACCTGATTACACTGAAAATTCTAATTTGGGAGGCCTGAGATATGTTGCTGATCAGCACTCATGGGATGCTGATGTCGCTGGCCCATGGACCACATTCAGGGGCTACACCTGAATTCAAGAGAAAGGAATTTGCCATTCTGGCAGTAGGACTCTTTTTTGTTATATATACATCATATTTTCTGTCTCTCGACTTTTTCATTTTCATGTAATGATAATGACTAGCTAGCACTTGTAATGTTATTTCTGAATGCCAAAGATGGTGCCGAACACATATTTAATATGATCTTTGCCAAAACCCTAAAGGATAGGTTGTGCTTTGATCCTGATTATTTTTTTCCCAGATGAAAAACCCACAGTCCTGGGAGAGTACCTAATGCACCTCAGGCCACACAGCAGGTAATAAGCAAAACTGAGATTCAGGATTCAGTGTTCAGACCATTTCTCTCCTTCTTGATCCTCACTAGTTTGTGACACGCATGGTTACAGTCATGTTTATGTACAGACATCATAGCCTGAGCCTAGAGTCTCTCAGTTCTCTTCACTGCACTCCCCCCATCCCAAGAATTTGGGTGCATTTTCAAAAGGTTCCTTTAAAGGCAAACAAAAATATCAGGCAGCTGCAAGCTTCTTGTCCAGGCTCTCTATAATCATAGCCCAAGGAGCAGCCAAAAAAAGTTACTTGTAGATATCTCACCATAACTGTCTCCAGTAGAGACCATTGTAGAAAAGCTGGCATCCCTAGAATCATTTATCAAAATCCACAGGGTCCTGGCTTCACCAACAGGCAAGAGGGATGTGCTATTCCAGGTTGCTCCCACCTTTGTGCCCAGAGCTCCAAAGAGTGTGCCACACAGCAGTGACATAAATTTGGGAATTATCACTCAGAAAAACACATCTAACTCAAAACTGTGTTTTCACCCCCTGCTCTCCATCCGCTTCTTTCTTCTGATCACAAAATGGCAAATTATGATTTTGTAATCCAGTATAACGCATAAGCCTAGAATAGGAACAACTCTCTATTGCTCTCAAGAAAAATGTTTATGCAGAAATATGGCCCCATTTCCAACATGATTTAGTCTACTGGTTTCCAAACTAGCAGATAGGTACAGAGATCGGAACCTTTTCTAGACCAAGTTATCATCATTCCGACTGAGAAAAAACAAGTTAGTTGTTATGAGTTCTTCATAAAGCTATATTTATTCAGCTTGAGAGACTATTTTTTTTCCTGGTATTATATCCATTCTGAATTTTTGGTATTATTATTCGTTTAAGAAATGTTAATAAAAGATGCTTAAATACCTTATGTTGGCCTCCAAACCCTTTTACTGTTATTGTGCTATACTCATGCCATGGAAAAAGTTTTATATTTCACTACCACCTCCTGCTGTACAAAGAAAAGGTTGCTGTGCAAAATAGATCTCCGTTGCATTGTGTGTGTGTGTGTGTGTGTGTGTGTGTGTGTGTGTGTGTGTGTGCAGTCTCTAAAAATAATAGCACATAGCTTTGAAATGATTGGAGTGGTGGTTTGAAAGTTAAATATCCCCCCCCTTCCCGTGTGCCCATAGGCTGATATGTTTGAACACTTGCCCTCAGCTGTCTGGAAAGGTGGTTGAACATTTAAGAGATAGAGACTTCCTGGAGGAAATTTGCATTGAAGATGGGCCTTCAGGTGTTACGGACAGGCCTCATTTGCTGCTCTCTTTCTCTGCTTCCTCCCTGCTGATGTAAGACTGGCTTCCTGCTCCTGCCATGCTCTCCTTGCCATGATGGAGTTTACTCTCCTAACTATAAGCAAGACTAATCTCTTGCCTGGCTGCCCTTGATACTTGTTGGTGTGTGCATCTCACTCCCCTGCTCCTTCCTTCCTTCACAGACACTGGACCCAGCTTCACCTGTGGACTGAAGAGAAGAAGTTCTCCAGAAATCTTCCAGGCTTCAGTGCCAGGTTGGGACTGCTGAGCCTTCCAGCCTCGTGGACTGAACAGTTAGCTAACAGGTTCTCCTCCTCTCCAGCCTGAAGACAGCTAATGTTGGACTACCCAGCTCTTCTTATCCTGTAAAGCTAATCTCATAAATTCCCATTTTAATATCTATTCATTCTATTAGATTTTGACCATAATCTGGCCACTATATCAGTGTGAATGTGTCTCCCTCTCTTGCAAATAACATAGGAAGAAAGCTTCTATCTATTGTCCAAGTGGGTTCATAAATGCCAGGATGGATATGTGCTCCTTACTTTCAAGTACTGAACCTAAGAGCTGCATCAAGCTCCCTGCAGTTTTGAAAATGAAGATGTTAGATAGGTCTTTTTCTGAAACATGCCAGATTCAGTGAGACAAGGTGCTTTCTCAAGCCCCTTGTACATGGTAGATAATCTGCTTCAGTGAGCTCAAGGACCATTGATGTTTCTAAAAAGCTTTTGGGTTCATCCAAACAATCCTGATCCTCCACTGTCAAATAGTATATGACCTTCATCCCAGAGTTCCTCTACCAGAAGCAGCTTATGAGAGGAAATTTGTTTATTTTGGCTTACAGTGTGGAAGGGAAGCTCCATGACGGCAGAGGAAAGGTTAGCATGAACAGAGGATGAGTATCTCTTCTGCCACAGAAGGTAGAGCATAGCAACAGGGAAGTGAGCCAAACACTGGCAAAGGGAAGCTGGCTATAAGATCCATAAACCTGCACCCAACAACACACCTCCTTCAGCAAGACACCAATTCTAAAATGGCCACCAGCTGGGGACCTACGATTCAGAACACATGAGTTTATGAGGCACACTTAAACCACACCGTGAGGTATCAGTCTTAGGGAGAGGAGCAGCCTTCCAAGGGGAATCCGAGACTGTGAAAGAGCTTCTAGAATACAGCATTCCATCTCCCCAGCTTTAGCATTCATGCCTTTCCTCTCCGATGTTCTGTTTTTCCACTCTATCCACTAGCAGACATTCATGGTGTCTCAGAACACAGGAAAGTCAATCTTATTCATATTCTAGTAATTAACTCTTAGATGTATTGGAATTTTGGGCAATTTCGCTTATGCTTTACAATGGACTTATACGTAATTTATTTTAGTTTTACCAATTTTAGGAAGCCATATGGTGTTGGCTTGGTGTATACATTCTGCCTGAGCAGTTTCTGATCTGTCACTGCTAGCTATAGCTTTGCTAATGGCTGGGGTGGTGGGGCACACTAACAATCGGTTAATACAATATGCTTGGACAGAGGCAAGTAAAAGGTCAAAAATCCTTTTCCTCGAGGCAGAGAATGACGAGTCATTCAAAGTGCAAGGACTCTTACAAAAGATGGGATCACCCTGTGAATAGTGCGATTTCCCATATGAACTTTAACTTCTGTTTTCCAGGTTCAGTTCTTCACTTCTGTATCAGCACATATCTGATACCTCGAGTTACTGAGCCCATTATCATATCAATAAATCATATGCCCAAATTTATTTGTCTTTATGACAATCAAAACAGCCCAACTGTGTGTGCCTATGTATTTTTTTTGAAAACCCTTAGGTAAGATGTGTCTCATTCACCTTTGTAGTCTCAATAGACAGGTGGATACAGCTGAGCTAACAGATGCAGCCCCAGGGGCCTCTTACCTCATAGAGTGTGATGACCCCATTGGTCTCATTGGGAGGTTTCCACTGGATGTAGATCTTCTCCTCAAATGGGCCCCCTTGGATGGACTCAAGAGGAACAGCTCCTGGAACTACAGAAAAAACATGTTAGGAGTTCAGTGTCACCTTCCAAATTTCTTTAGAGTCATTGACCTAGAAAGGAAGTTGGCAAAGCTTTTACAAAGGACCAAGTAGTAAACACTTTAGGATTGATGGGTGCTGCAGTCTCTGATACAACTTCTGGACTCTGCCATTTTGTAGCTCAAAACTGGCCATAGACAATTCATGAGTGAATGAGTGTCACTCTGTTCCAATAAAACTTTATTTAAAAAAAAACAGGCAATGGGCTGGATTTGACCCATGGATCAAATTTTGCTGACTCATCTTTGGAAGGTTGAGATTTAGAAGGTTTGCAGATTGAGCAAGCCTGTTGGTGAAGGGACCAGGCCTGGCAGAGAGAACACAGTAGGCTCCAACTTGCTTTAGGATTTGGATTTGATACATACGAACTGGGCTTTGCCATTAGATTTCTAACTAATGTTCCTTATCCTGCCAAATTTTCTCCAGCTTTAAAAGTACTTCCTCAGTTTCCTAATCCTGGATTCAATAGGAACTATTGTGTCTTGGAACTTCATTCCAATTCTAAGCAGCCCCTTTTGCTCCAAGAAGTCAGCTAGCCTGTCTTGCAGCTGTGTCTCTAATCTCTGGTATGGTAGAGATGCTTAATATATATTTGTTGGTATGCCAGCATTTTGTCCTACTGAGCACAACCTTTCCTGGGACTGCTTTTGTAACAGGCCATCTTCTAGCTGAGCCCCAGCCTCTTCCCAGCAGCCTGGAAGATGCTGAGCTCGAGAGTAAGTGATTTTCAAACTTTCAGTTAAAACTCCCCAGACAATCAGGAATTCATGGGAATCATTTCCAGATCTATTTATACCTCAGCATTATAAAAGCAGACACTCTTACTAAGCGTTTACTCTTTGATCAGAATTTTACATACATTGTTTCACTTAAGCCACAAAATAGCTCTGCCCACTATGTGTTCTCTCCTTCGTGCTGATAAGGAAACCGAAGCTGAAAGAATTAAATAACTTGCTCCTAAATTGTGAAGAGAGAATGGAAACGCCTGTTAGCTTCAAAGCATACACTATCAGCCATCATATTATGTCTCTCTAGATGTAGCCTGGGCCATATGTTGCAATCAGTTCCTTGTTGTTCAATTAAAAATATATTTAGTTTTACTCATTATTGGCATTATGCACACAATTTGTTGACTATTAAGAATATACCAAAAGATTTTAAGAAAATCAACAAAATCACTCATGCTATCCAAATCCAAAGATATTATTTCAGTCAGCATTTTTAAACATACATGTACATATAATTGTAAATACAAATGTGACCATACACATACATATTTTATTTTTTATATAATCCCAGAGTCAGAGAGATGACTCAGGAGAGAACGGTTGTTATGTAAGCATGAGGACCTGAGTTCCGTCTCTAACACCCATGTAGAAAAATCAATCTTTATATTGTATAGTTATAATTACTTTCTTTTATCACTTTACAAACCATATACTTTAAAAACATCCTTAAGTGTTTTCTGAGACCATGCATTTTAATGGCCATTTGGCCAAGGGTGACTCCATTATAGTCGCAGTGATCCATCTTTTATTATTGGACATTAAAGTTGGTTGGAGTCCTTCATGATTATGAATATTGCTGGAATGAACATTCTTAAGAATCAGTAGGCAGCTTGCTGATGTCCTAAAGATAAATTTGTGGCAATTAATTTACTAGACCAAATTAGATAAACTATTTTATTTTAAGGCTTTTGACACATATTACCAGATTGCCTCCTAGAAAGTTTGTAAAAATCTGGGCTCCTTAACAGAAGACTATGCCTAGTCCTGATTTCTGCCCACACTGACTAAAAAATTAAGTATATATGTGTCATTTTTAGAATCCTGGAGAGCACAGATTTTGTTTCAGTTTAATTAGTCACTGCACTGATTCTTTGGGGAATATGGTCTCTGTACCTTGGGCTCATTTTCCTTGGATGGACCTTATTTTTTTTTCTAATCGTTGTCTATGGGCTTGTCAATTCCCCCTTTAAAAACAAACTTTTTATTGGCAGGAGTTACAAATCCTTTTTTTTTTTTTTGCCAGATTTTCATTTGCTTTCAAAATCTTTTAGGTGTGTAGAAGCTTTTAATTAGTCAAACTTCTAATTCTTTCCTCCCAACCATCTTTTCCTCTCTGCAAATCTATCTTATTTAATATGATAGAGGGACTGTTATAGACATGCATGCATGCAGAGCATTGTGGTCACATACTTGATAAAGTTATGCTCTGGGAGGAAGACATATTTAATCACCATACCCACAATTAGTTTCATTGAAGTTATTTTCAAACTGAAAGCAATGGATTATGGTATTAGGAGAAGAGCAAGCAGAAAGAAGTTATCCCCCAAGTCAGGAGAGTGAGTTAGAGTTGATGGATAAGTAGAAATATGTAGAGCAAAGGCAGGGAGTGTTGGAGTGTGGTGGAGAGCTTTATGAGGTCAGAGGTGGAAGGAGAAAATCAGATAGGAGGTTTCCACGGTCAATTCAAAGAGGAAGGATGTGAGCTTGGAGCAGGGCATGCAATGTGGAAGAGAAATAGTCAGGAGAGTTCTGTCATGCTAAGCTAACATGACCTGATGCTGATGGGTGAGGACAAGGAGAAGATGTGTCAGGGAGGGAACACTTTTATATGACTTAGGAATTAAACTGTCATTTATAGTGAGGCGGCCTGGCGGGTTTTGGAAAGGAATCTAGTGAGCTCAGTTCCTTTCCACTTCACTTGATGGGTGTGTAGAACACCCAAGCAGAATGGAGAAATAGCATTTGTACAGACAAGACTGAGGCCAATATTTGGCTGGTGAAACCATGGTCAGCAAGAGTATAGAACAGAGAGGAAAACATCTGGTCTAGAATGCAGAGAACAGAAACTCATCTAGTAACAAGTAGAAACATGAACAGGGAAACTGGGGACCAGTATTGAGAGAGGCAGTTAAAAATCCATGAAGTCGAGCTGTCAGTATTCCACAAAAAGAGACAGGCTCAAGACAGGGCTAATCAGCAGTGGGAGGTGGGGCTGAGCAGTTGAGTCAGAAGTAGCCTTGAGTGGTAGCTGACCTTGAGTCTGACATCCCAAGGTGTGACCCAAGCAAAGGTACTTTAGGGAGATTGCTTATATCACAAGCCAATCCAGAGAGGGTTGAAAAAGGCGTGTAAGATTGAGCCTATCAATACGTCACCATCAATGGGGGAAAGACACATGAGACCCCAGACTCCCAAGGGCTAATGACAACTCACAGCTGCTGGGAGAAGGAGAAGTCAGGTTCATCAGAGGTAGAACCACTGGTAAGGTGCCCATGCCGTAAACAAACTTCTGCCTACAATCATGCCAGCAACTGTCATTTAACTCAATGAGTTACAAAAGGCAGGAGAGTAAGATAGAGATTAGTGGGGAAGAAAATCAATGAGAGGGGAATAATAAGAAATATAAATATTATTAAATAAGAACTTAGTTATTAAATAAGGGAATAATTATTAAATAAGAATTATTTAAATAATTATTTAATATTAAATTAAATATTTAAAACTTATTTAAGAATTACTAAATAAGACTTATTAAATAAGAATTATTAAATAAGGGAATAATAAGAAATAATAAATATTATTAAATAAGAAAGGGTAATGGGTAGACAAAGTACATCATATACATACATGCATGAAAAATGAAAAAAAAATGAAATGAAATTTCAAACGAAGTGGAAGGTGAGGTATGACAGCAAAGGATTTTCATAATGCAGGGGAAGAAAATGTAGAAAGACAGGAACGAGGCCTGGAGTGAAAAGTGTCCACACGGGAAGATGGGAGGGGTCAGAGTATGGTTAGGGTACCCAGAAAGGTTCACTATAGAAGCACAGGTTGGAAGTGTGGGAAACAGGGAGGTGGAATCAGACGTTAGTGGGGAGAAATCCTTTTCTGTCCATGGTAGGAGAGCCTTTGTGTCCTGATGCCTCTGTTTTCTTGTGAAATGGAACTCTCTACCAACAGTATGGAGGGAGGACCAATCGCATCAAGAATTGAGGCAGATG
>PVHP010001177.1:72805-112806 GCA_004024765.1 Zapus hudsonius
ACACACACACACACACACACACACGCACACACACACACACACACACACAATTTGGAAAGAGTTGAGATGCTTTCATCACTTGCTCAACCAAAGGTTCATCTGATGAAGATGGGGAGCATCTGTCCAGTAAAGGTGGAGGATGGTCTTTCTGGTGGATGGGGAGGGTCTGTCTGTTGGAAGTGAGGGAGAGCCTCTCTAAGGGAGGAGTGAAGGTCTCTTTGGTACAGGTAAATGAAGGTCTCTGATGGAGGCTATGATGGTGAATGCCAAGCTAGTAGCACTAGGCTACTTGGTCTCTCCAGCATGGAACAGATTCTCCTTCTCATCCCAGGTCACGTGATTAGAAAATATGTATGAGTAATTATTTTATGACTTATTTTATTATAAATTATTCCCAGTTATATTTCTCTTCATACCTAACACTGTCATTCACATTGTACACAGTAGAAATTCATCCATAATTCTTTGCAATGATCTTAAGACAATCACTTGACCAGTCAAAACTTTTTCCAGTGATTTAAAATGCCATCTATGTGAGGTTACTTTATTCCCTGACATGCATTGTGTGGCTTTCCCTGAGTCATAGCTTCTACTGGGACAGTATCTATATCTTAGAATGACAAATGTTAATACTTGGTAGAACAAGGTCTTCTCTTTCATTACTCTTATATTGTAAAGTTTTTGAGCTATTATTACCCACTTATTCTTCAAGAAGAACTTTGGGATAATTTTGTAAAATTTCAAAGCTATTCTAACAGAACTAATTTTTTGCAGTTTAATTTTTCTCTTCTTTTGGGGGCAAAGGACATCTCTTTATAACCATGGCTCTTTCTACTCAGGACTACTATATAAATCTTCTTTTATTAATGCTTGTTTTTATGTCCCTTGATTAAAACTATGGAGTTTTTGTCATTGTTTTCTACAAATTGCATTTTCAGAATTTTATTATTTTGTTCTAATTATTGTTGCATTTTATTAAAAAGTTTCCCTTATGATGTGTTGCATATTAAAAAGCAGTGAAATTGTGTTGTGTTTTTAAAAATTCTGAAATGAACAATTTCTTACTTTATAAAAAAAAGAATTTAAAAACAGGGCTGGAGAGATGGCTCAGTATTTAAAGGTGCTTGCTTGTGCAATGCCTGACAGCCCAAGTTCAATTCCCCAGTACCCACATAAAATCTGATGCACAAAGTGGCACATGCATAGGAATTTTGTTTGCAGTGCCATAAGGCTCTGGCACACCCACTCATTCTCTCTCTCTCTCTCTCTCTCTCTCTCTCTCTCTCTCTCTCTCTCTCTCTGCAAACAGATAAATTAGTAAAATATTTTGATACCACTGTACCATTGAACCATCCTATGCCTATCATCACTGACTCCTTTCTCCTTACTTATCAGCAGCAATCAGGTACTATATCGAAATTTATGTTAATCATCCTCTCTCTTTATTTACATGGATATATATATATATATATATATATATATATATATATATATATATATTCCCAGAACAATATGTCATTTAGTTTTATTTAGATTAAGTATTTTTTCTTGCTTTCCTTCATGCACATATAGATGGTCAGATGATTTTTCTCCATCGTTCTGCAGCACCTGTAGATACATCATATTGATACACACAATTGTATTGCATTATCCCCATTTCATGAATATCATTTTGTTTATTTATGATACTATGTAAATGAGAATTTCCAGATGAGGCCATCTTAGAATAAGACTCAGGTGAACAGTTTTTGAAATTTGATTGAACTTCACTAAGCTGTACTCAAGACTAGATAAACCAAAGAGCTTATCTGTCTTCAGATTTCCTTAGTAATACCAAATGGTTTTTCCAATCTCTTATACCATTTTCAACTCTCCCACACAATGTTCTGGAAGTTTCTACATTTTTATATCCTTGAAAACACTTGATATTATTGGGTTTAAGATTGTAGGCTAGTGGATACATATAAAATAATGCCTCAGGGGGGATATTTTACTTGATTTTACCTATTTGGTGAAGAGGATGTGCATCTCTTAATACTTGGATATCATTGCTCTCTCTTCTCATTGATTTGCAGAGTTTATTTGTCAGTTCTTTTTAAACTTTTATTTATTTGCATGGAGAGAGAGAGAGGGGGGGGAGGTAGGGAGAGCACCAAGGTCTCTTGCCCCTATAAATGAACTTGAGATGCCTGCACCATTACATGCATCTGGCTTTATGTGTGTAGGAGGAACTGAACCCAGGCCATCCGGCTTTGCAAACAAGTGCCTTTAACTGCTGAATCATCTCTCCAGGCCTCTCTGTCAATTCTCACTAGTGATTCTTTTATAAAACTCTCAGTTTGTACCTTGCATTTGTCTTTGAATACAGATGTTATGAATTTTAATGTAGTCATATTTATGAGAGACCTTCCATTTTTCTATGGGAGAAAGAGAAAAAGATAAACTTAGTAGCAGACACTGTTGGTGCCCACCTTTATCTTACTAAACAATGCAGACTGCAAAACACTTTGTTGTTCCTGCAGGCAAACTTAATTCTATAGAGGGTAAGCAAGAAGCATCAAATAATGTTCTTTAAATATCCTCCAAGTCATGAAAGACAAGAGGTTCATGGATGAGCATTCTAGTTTCCTTAACACCTAGCTTGGAAATTCCCAGAAAGACACATTCTGCTAGTACTAATCAAACTCTTTCAGAAACTGAAAACCCAGTGGTGGTAGTAGTGGTAATTAATGAGGATAATGAGAATGAATCATTAGAATAATTAAATTGGATTAAATTTAAAAGCTAAATGTGAAGCTTAAAACCTTAAAAGCTTAAAATGAAAATAAAAACTTCTCTTAAAAATACTTATTCCCTACATTTTATTTGAACATTAAGAATTTTCCTTTATTGATTTCTGTGTGTGTATATGTGTGCATGTGTGTGTGCGCTTGCGTGTGTGTAGGTCAGAGGACAAGTACAAGATGTCTGTGGTCTTCCTCCACCTTCTTGGTGTCAGGAATTCCTGCTGCTGCAAATGAACACCAGACTTGTTGGCCTAGAACTTCAGATTCTCCCAGCTTTGCATCCCTTTGTCATAGGTGCACTGCTATCACAGACACATGTATCACTTTTCACCCAGGTTTAGGCGAGTAGGGGAAGGAGTGAGCTGACACAGCCAGCCTTTGTAAGTAAGTGCCTTACCTGAGTAATCTCACACCAGCACCTTATTCTCAACTTTTCCACTATCTGTCATGCACTGACCCCACTAAGGAGAACAGGAGAGGGGGAGAGAGCATTTAGCATTCTTATTATAAAAAATAAATTGGTTATTTTTTTTTAAGAATAAGCCTGTTCTAGTCTTTGGACCATGTTGCGATGGAATTGTTCTAAAATCCAGTGTTTTATGTGGCTGTCTGGCTAATACATTTTGTACTGGTTTCCTTCCCTTCCTGGTCTCTCCCTCTCCGTTTCCTGCGTGGCCTCCTAAATAAACTTCTTCCATTAGGACCCTTATCCTGGGGTTGGCTATTGGAATTGCATATGTTCAGATCAACTGGAAGATAGCTTGTTTTATAGCATAATGTCTTTGTAACATAACGTTTTCCCATTCACAAATATGACGTATTTTGGGGAGCTCTTTAAAATGCCTTTTTTAAAAAAATATTTTATTTATTCATTTTCAAGCAGAGAGATACAGAGAGAGAGAGAGAGAGAGAGAGAGAGAGAGAGAGAGAGAGAACCAGGGCCACCACCTTGTGGGTCTGGCATATGTGGGTCCTGGGGAATTGAACCCAGAGCCTTAGGCACTGGAGACAAGTGCCTTAACCGCTGAGCCAGCTCTCCAGCCCTAAAATGCCTTTTATTAGATAGAGAGATAGATGATAGAAAGATGATAGATAGATAGATAGATAGATAGATAGATAGATAGATAGATAGATAGATGATAGATAACAATAGATTATGCATTCTTGAAACTTTTAAAATAACTAAATACCCCATATTTTTATTGGTATTGTAAATAGTATATTTAAGAAAATGCCATATCCTTTTTAGGTAAATAGAAATGGAGCTGGTTTTTTTAATGTTGACATCTTGGCAAACATATCACTATTAATTCTAGTAATGTGTATGTAGGTTTCTCTGCATCATCTATGGAGAGAATCATAGCATCTTTAGTTTCATAATGGTTATGTACGTACCAAACTTTTAACTCATTTTATTTTCTTGTCGTCAGTTATGGCTGCTGATACAATATTTAATGGGAGCACTGATAGGCATATGTACTTTCCAATTTTAAAGATAATGATGTGATTATTTTATCCTTGCTTATGGTGTTTGCATGTTCTGTAGTTATTCTTGTCTAGGTTAAGAAGGTCCATTTTATCCCTAGATTTAAGCATATTTTGTTTACATATCATGCTGAGCTTTAACTGAATCCATCGTCGTCAGGATACATTTTTCCCTTCTCTTAGGTTAATGTAGTGAATTATATAAATGGATTTAGTAAAGTTGAACCAATTTTCATTTCCAGGAATAAATTATTTTCTCTATTCATATATAGTGTGATTGTTTGCATATATTTTTACTTGAGGTATCTGCATTTAATTTCTTTCTCATTATCAATTTGTTTGGGTTTGAAGTCAAGGTTACAGTCATGTCAAAAATTTATGGGGTGTGGGAGGGTGCTGGGAAGATGGCTCAGCAGTTATAATGCTTGCTTTCAAAGTCTGCTGGCCAGGGTTCAATTCCCACAGCGTCTACATAAACCAGATGCAAAAAAGAAAGTGCAGTAAGCATCTTGCATCATTTGCAGTGGCAAGAGGCCCTGCAGCGCACACATGTGTGTGTGTGTGCATGCTCACGTGCAAATAAATAAAAAATGTGCTTAAAATTTCAGGAGATATATGTTCCTTTTTTTTTCCATCTCAGTAAGTATATAAGTAACATGGGACACCAAATTCCTAGAGTAAATGACTGCATTTGTCAAATGACCCCAAACTGATATTTTCTAATTCTATTCTGTATCTGTTCTAGGGCTATATAGAAATTTTCCCTCCATCAGCCGGGCATAGTGGTGCATGCCTTTAATCCTAGCACTCGGGAGGCAGAGGTAAGAGGATTGCCGTGAGTTCAAGGCCACCCTGAGACTAGTGAATTCCAGGTCAGCCTGGGCTAGAGCGAGACCCTTTCTTGAAAAACCAAAAAATAAATAGAAATAGAAATAGAAATTTTCCCTCCATCAGGTTTGTAAATTTATATCTTGTAAGAAAATTTTTTGTGTAACAAATTCAAATATGTATAGTATCTTTTTATCTGTTTTGCCCTTTTTATTGCAAAATAAACTCTGCACAAGTGAATAAAACAAATAAACATCTCATTAATTTAGTTGTAGCAAACTGTATACTATGGCCTTGCTTTTATTAATTGTTTTTATTCCTTAACAACACATCTAATAGTTCTGAACTCCCTTAAAAACATTAGTGTAGGGGAAAGAATATATTTGCAATGTTAAATTCCATTCCATGAACAATACTTAATTATTCTTGAGATTACATATTAGTGTTTGGCTTATAAAAATATCTTTTTTTGTCTGTAATCTTGGGGACAATTGCTTAGCACTGTCACATCAGTCCCGTGTAATAATGATAAAAGTACTTCTCATCTGTCCCAAAGCCTTTCTTTCTGAAACCTTTTAAGAACTGGTACAGATAGATGGATTAGCTTAGTGGACATTTCTTCCAGTGATTGCTTGAGTCCCTGCTTTAAGTATTTCCATCTTAGAGGAAAATGGGAGAATTAGGTCCACTTATCCATTACTTGGTCAGCTAAGAGGTCTGTCTGTCCTTCTATTGGAGAAGAGGCAGCCTCTGGAGCTGGGAGATGGCTGAGCTGTTAACAGGGCATTATATGTAGCCTAAGAGGGCCTGAGACCACCTGAGTTTGATAACCCAACATCCACCTAAATAGCTAGGCTTGGCCACACAAGTCTTTAAGTCTAGCCCTCCTGTGAGGATGTGAGTGAGACGTAGATATTGGAGAACCACTGAGGCTTATTGAGCAAAAATTTAAAAACAAAAAGCTGGGCATAGTGGTACACACCTATAATCCCAGAAATTTAAAAGGCAGAGGTAGGAGTATCTCCATGAGTTCAAGGCCACCCTGAGACCACATAGTGAATTCCAGGTCAGCCTGGGCTACAGTGAGATCCTACCTCGAAAAACCAAAAACTAAGTTAGTTAGTTAATTAATTAATTAATTAATTAATAGAAATAAGAGCAAAAACAGCAGAGCAGTAGCTCTGAGCAGTGTGAAATACTCTCTCAAAGAAACAGGTACCTGAGGGAAAAGAAGAGACCCCTTAGTGAGAGAGAGGTGAGGGTTAAGGGGCTTGCTTTCCATATAGTCTCTGCTCTGTAGTCTCTTTCCCACAATGCCTTGCATTAACTCCTTCCAGGACAGGTATATGACATCTTCTTGGAGTTCTTGGGCCAGCATAGACAGCATTTCTCTCTCTATTTCTTTGGGAAGACAGTTTATGAAGTGATAGAGCAATCAGATCACCCTATTAAACCAAAACTTGTATTTTGTCAGTTAGACTCATGAGGTAGTATTGGGGACTAATTCAGATCATGAATTGAGGCCAGATCACAAGGTTTTGTGTTCTGCTCCCCCTGGGACAAGTCACTTGACATCATCAGTCCTCCCTTCCCATACTAGAACGTGAGGATGAGACCAGTTCAGAGGTTGTCACGGGCATCCCATGTTAACATGCATCATGGGTTAAGCAAGGCTGCTGGCTCGAAGTAAATCTCCTGTGTGTTTTTCCCTCCCCCTGATAGCATGGCATTCCCTGAAAACTGCTCCAGTGTGGCTTGAAGATCAGAGCTTTGAATTTTACAGAATCTACTAGTGTAGGGGAAAGAATATCTTTGCAATGTTAATGTCCATTCATATGAACAATGCTTAACTATTCTTGAGATTACATATTAGTGTTTGGCTTATAGAAAAGCTATCTTTTTTGGTGTGTAATCTTGGGGACAATTGCTTAGCATTGTCACATCAGTCCCGTGTAATACGATGAAAGTACTTCTCATCTGTCCCAGAGCTCACCTCAATGTGTTCTTTCTGAACGATGTCATATTGTTAACCACAGAGGCCACATCTTCTCAAAGTTTCCTGAAGATGCTATAGAGCTCCTACAATCTTCTCCTGATTTTAGGGTAAATGATTGTACATTATTTATTTTTTCTCTACAGGCCCAGGATTCATTGGTTCTATAACATATTTATGCATGTGTACTATCTACCTAGCACTGTTCTAAGGACTTGTGACATAACAGTAAACAAAATGGAAAAACCCTGTCTCTGTGGAGTGTGTTCTGTTGGGAGAAGACAGATAATGAAAGGCACACTGTAAATGCGGCATTCCAGATGATGCATGTTCAGGTGACACGTGAAGCATGGGAAAGAGACACGGTGTGATGGAAGAGGCTTCCAGGGTTCAATCAAATAAGCTGGGCAGAGCTCCAGGGACACCGAATAAAGATCCACAGAGGGCAAGGAAGTGGCCGTTTGCTAGGAGGCTATTCTAGTTTGAGTATAAGGCAAGTGCAAAGGCTCTGAGGCAGGGGCATGCTTGGGATATTTGAGAATCACAAAGACTAGATTCATGAAATGAAGCATAAACAGGACATGAGGTCAAGGGAGATCAGAAGTGGAGGCCCTGGTCCCACTGGGACTTGTAAACCACTGGATTTTTCGATCTCAGTGACATGAGAAACCGTTGGAGGGTTTGAAGCAGAGCGCCTGGTGTGATTTACCCCCATGGTTTAAAAAAAAATCACTGGACTGGAGAGATGGCTCAGAAGTCAAAGATGCTTGCTTGCAAAGCCAGATGACCTGGATTTGATTTCCCAGGACCCATGTAAAGCCAGGTGCACAGAGTGGTTCATGCATCTGGAGTTAATTTGCAGTGGCAAGAAACCCTGGCATGCCTCTTCTCTCTCACTCTCTCCGTGCAAATAAATAAATAAAAATCATTTTTTAAAAAATCATTCTGGCGGTCACGTTGAGTACAGAAGGCAGAGGCCAGGGCCAAAGCTGAAAGACTAGTTGATTATTGTCAGAATCTACACTGCTGAGCACAGAGGCTGGTACCAAAGAGCCAATGGTTCAGGTTGTGAGCCATGGGGTAAGTGATTCGATGTCTCTGTGCCTCTGAGCCAAGGAAATATGCCGATGGATCAGATGTGAAGGACGAGCTAAGCTGCTTCCTTGCACAAAGCCAGGAGCATCCATCACAGACAGCACAACAGGAAGGGGTACCTTGGGGCTGTGCAACTCAGAGCCTCAGGTCTGACAAAAGTGAGGAGTGGAGATTCTTGGCTTGGACCACTAATAAAACGGAGGTGCTATTAACTGAGAAGACAGGAGGGGGAGTGAGGTTGGTAAGTGATGGAGGGATGCGCTTCATTCCAGAGGCCCATGAGCTATCCAGGTGAGGAGGCTGAGCCAACGGTTGGATAAATGACTCTGGAGGGCTGGGGAGAGGTCTGGCCTAGAGACAGCCATTAGAAAAATTATTAGCATATGGATGGATTTTTAAAGCCAAGGGATTAGAAATAATTAGGGAAATAAATGTGGATCCATGCTCATCAAACTGTGGCCCTTCCTGCAAATCCAACCAGCTGCTTGTTTTTGTAAATAAAATTGTATTGGAAGACTGCCACGCCCGATCATTTATGTATTGTAGCTGGTTGTTTTCTCACTACAATGGCTGAGTTCACTAGCTGCCAAAGAGATTCTCATGGGTTTATCAGGACTATGTTTTAAGATTGGGCCAGCCTTTGGTATAGATGCGAGGGGAAAGAGGCTTAAGAATTAAGTCTATAAAGCGGAGATGTTTACAAGGAACCAGTGAAAGAGCAGGAGCCCCCAAGGGAGCAGAAAGGATGGACATGTGTGACCACCTGGAAAGCAAGAGAAAAAGGATCTTAAAGAGGATTCAACTGGACCTGGGAAGATGCTTGGTGGATCAGAGTGCTTACTGTACTACCAGCAGGAGGACCTGTGTTTGATCCCCAAACTAGTATAAAAAGCCAGACATGGTCATGTATGCCTGTAACCCTGGGATTAAAGACAGGATTATTGCCTGGACTCCATGCTCTAGTTGGCAAGTTTGACCAAAAAAAAAAAAAAAAAACCCACAAAAAAAAAAAAAAAAAAAAAAAAAAAACTCCTCAGGGAAATAAAGCAGAACATGGAGGAGGATATGTGGTGTTCTCTGATCTCTGCCTGCATGCATATGCATGTGACTTATATCTGTACACATGCATGCCTGTACTACACATGCTAAACACACACACTCACACCAACAAAAGGAAGATGTCACCAGCAGCTAAGCCACAGAGTGCCAGTTGCTTAAATGTCTGCATAATGAAAATCGGGTTTGGTAAGAGCATAGGTGAGTTTGAAAGAATTGTTTTTGGTGAAATGGTACAGATTCGAGCTACTCTGGTTGAGTGTGTTTGTTGCAGTCAGCTTTCTAGTTGCTGTGCAGAAAGAACCCAAGCAAAAGTGACTTGTGGAGGAATGGGTTTATTTGGCTTATGGACTCGAGGAGAGACTCCATCCTGGCAGGGAAAATGATGGCATGAACAGAGGGGTGGACATCACCTCTGCTACAGCACTGGAAATAGTGGCAGGAAGGTGTGCCAAATACTGGCAAGGGGGAGCTGGCTTATAACCCCATAAGCCCGCCCCCAACAACACAGCTCCAGCGAGGTTGTAAAACCTAAGCTGCCATCAGCTGAGAACACATTCTTTTGTTTGCGGGGGACCCCTGGCTCAACCATGATAGTGTTCAAGGAAAACAGAAGAGGGAATTAATGGGCAAATGGAAAACGGTAGACGTGGCCAGAGACCATGGAGTTGAGTGTTTTTGCTCCTGTCTTGGCAAAGATGGTGGACATACCATGTGTGTGGAAAGGTATAAATGTGATCAGTTCTAGTAAAAAAATAAATAAATCAAAGTAGGAAGACAGTACATTAAGTAGAGATATGGGTCTTTGTTTAGAAAACAACGTTTCACCACAGGAAGCAGGAGAGAAGAGTGACTCTGTAACATACAGATGAAGAAAGCAAGCAGGCATCAAAGCTTGCAGGTGTCAATCCAAATGTCTTCAAAATTTTCAGCACTATCGGAAACAAGGTCCTCAACTGGATGAGAGAGAGGAGTGAGGGGGGAGGTCTGGGGACAGGGGAGGACTGTCTTGTAAGGGAGCAGAAGGTTGAATGAACCTCAAGACAATGGTGTTTCTAGGCAGCTTTTAAGGGCATTCCTCTGTGGTGCTCCTGGCTTCCGAAGGAACCGCTGGAATGGTGGTGTGTGGTCAGCTGCAGGAGGGATCAGGGTGGGTAAGAAATCTGATGAAACAGGGTTGTGAGTCTAAGGGAAGGAGAATGTGGCCGAGATGCTGAGGAAGAATGAAATGATGAGATGATTGTTTAAGCACTGGAAGCTGGGAAGACAGAGATGTCCAGGGGAGAGGTGGAGGAGGTCCCAGTAGGGTTGAAGTTTGGGAGGTACAGACCTTGATGGAGTGAAAGACAGGAGAAGGTGTGGCCAGAGTGAGATGGTTCTGAGCCAGATTAAAGAAGAGGTTATTTAGAAGTTACCCCTTGCCCATGGCAAGTAGGAATTCTTCCGAGATCCATGGCTTGGCTCTTTCTGGTTAAACATCCATCATCAAGAGCCATCTACCCCACATGATGTTGACCCCTCATCACTTAGCACATGGCAGAAAAGTTGAGCTGAGGGCCTCCCATTTCAACACCTAGTCAGTCAATTGTAAAGGCTCGATTTATACCATTTTACAGATGGGGAATTCATATGGACAGGATACAGGCTACTTAAACAAGGTGTCTTAACAGAGTAAGAATGAAGCCTTAAATACAGCTCGGATCTTTCTACCCCTGAATATGTTCTGAATCACTTCTTTTCTCCATCACTGGTGGGTGGTACATATGCATAGAGTTCGAAAGGTGATCATAACATCTGTGGGTGCTGCAAAGGCCCTTCCCACCTGCCCCATTACTGCTCCTCAGGGCAGGGTTCCCTTTTCAATGAGGTAGGCTGCTTTCCTTTGATTAAACAGGGTCCCAGGCTCTCTCTTATTTCAAAAGGCATTTGTGGTGAAAGTTCCCCTTTTATTGTCTTCTAATCCCGTGTCTCTTTTCCATCCCTTTTTTCCCTTCTTCTTTATAATTCTTTAATGAACCCACACTTTCCTTGTCTACAATTCCATTTCTCCTTCTATCTAACAGCATGGAACATTCCATCCTTTTTGACAGAGTTCTACAACAAAGGTTAATTACTTTATAATTTCATTCTCTTTAAAAAAAATGCACACCAAAATTGCTAATTTTAACTGTGCTTCTTGTCAGTTGGTTCATGTAAATTCACTGTAATTAAACCAGATGTTTTCTTGCACTTTAAAGTCAGGTGGTAATTTAAGGGAAATTTTCATTTCAACATAAAAGAGGACAGATTGTTATCAAGGGAAGCTTTCTTCCTTGCCTCCCCTCCCCTTCCTGACCCCTTCTTCTTCTCTCCCCTCCTCATTTCCTCTTCCTCTTCCTTCCCCTCTTCTGGCCTATTCTTTCCTCCCCTTATTTCCATTTTCACCTATGAAAAGTAGGTTCAAGATGGCGAACTTGGAGGCTAGTTAGGCAAAGTCGAAATGCTTCCTCTATGAAGCACAGAGCCCTGGGTAAATAAATAGGAGCTTCTCAACCTGCTTTTCCTCTCCAAGACATGTTTTTTTGCCCCTCATTTTCAGATGTTCCATTGGTTGCTTGTTCATGCTTATCATGGAGCTAACTTCAGAGAACTAAAAGCCAGGCGTGGTGACTCCCGCCTTTAATCCCAGCACTCGGGAGGCAGAGGTAGGAGGATTGCTGTGAGTTCAAGGCCACCCTGAGATGACATAGTGAATTCCTGGTCAGCCTGGGCTAGAGTGAGACCCTACCTCGAAAAACAAAAAACAAACAAACAAAAAAAACTAAAATAATTTGTGGATATTTCAGAAAACCCTGGAGCATCTTATTGAGTCTTAATGGAGAAAAGTTGGCGAAAGTTAGATAATGCCAACTTATTATTGTTTTATAGTTTATTCACTTTATGTTACAATATTATTTATGTTTTTATTATTTTATTGTTTCTTCTAGGTGAATCTTTCTACCTCAAAACATTATTAGCACCTTACACTGAGGCTAATAGCAATATGTTTTGCCAGGAGTTCCCTAGGACAAAAATATAACCAACGTGTTTGCCAATTTCCATGGTGTAAAATATTCCAGCCATGGTTGCTTTCAAGTAGTGAATGTGTTATTGATCTTATTGGTGAGAAGAGACACCAATGATCAGCTTGAGCAAGCCAGGTTGGGTCAGCTGTGAAGATATCTAAAAGACATCCTACCTACCCCAACATATGAAAGTCTCCATTCATGGAACTCTGTGGTATCACAAAAGAGACATGGATATTGATGCCAGACATTCATTCATCAACACCTTCATTCAACCAGTGGTTCTCGAGCATGTATACGGGCCACCATTGCTCTTGTTAGGGAACATCAGGCCATGAACAAAACAAAATCAAAGTTTATGGGACTGGAGAGATGGCTCAGCAGTGAAGGCACTTGCCTCCAGTGCTTAAGACCCGGAGTTCAATTCCCCAGGACCCACATAAGCCAGACTCACAAGGTGGTGGCCCTGGTGTGCTCTCTCTCTCTGTCTCTCTCTCTCTCTCTCTGCTTGAATATGAATAAATAAAATATTTTTTAAAAATCAAAGTTTATGTTTGAACCAAGATGACATTCCTTTTAGAGGGACAGATAATAACCTAAATAAATTAATGTACATTGTGTTATGGAGAAAAATAAAAGTGGGAAAGAGCATTCGAGAGGGGTTACAGAACCAGAATTGGATTGCATATCCAGTGGCAGGGTAAGCTCACAGGTTAATATTGTAGGATGTATTAGTTCCTCTTTGCACAGTCATAGCGATGACGTCTACCTCGCAGTGTTTGGCTACTGTCTGCGAGAACAAAAAGTACCAGCTCAATGCCTTGGGAAACATGACTGCCTTTCTCTCTACCTTTTATAGTATTTCAAGGTAATCTTTGTTAACATCTACAATATGCCAAGCTGAAATGTTATTTTGCCTTTTAGGACTTGCTAAGGAACACAGCTTTTTATCCTCAATAACTCTGGGCTGCGTTACTTATATTTTGTTATTTTCTTTTACCTTTGTAAGGTCTATTCAGGGCTTACATGCCACCTCTCCTTAGTACAGAGGTACCTATCCGTAACAATACGTTGCTTCCCCTGGCTTTACTTCAACCCCAGAAACCCAGTGAGTAAGCTCATTAGAGGCGTGCACAAAATGAGCGTGCTCACTCTGGAGCTATGCCAGGCTTCCTTCCAATGCGAGCGCTGGCACTCAAGTTGGTTTTGCCATATTCGTTCAGACATCTATTATATGTAGTTAATCATATTACATATCAATTGTATTCATATAGTTTATATTGTCGCTTGTTATAATCAATTATGTTTTATGTATTGTTAAAATTATAGTCCTTGTTATACAATAGGGAAGCAATATGGCTTGCTCTTCCACATTTGATGTTAAGATTAAGTAAGTCAAGCCTCGCTGCTCGTGAAAATGCAGGTGATATGACTTCTCGGAAGGAATGCCCAATTGAATGTGTATTTACCCTTTGACTTTCACGATTCCATTGTCATGGGTTTACCTTGAAGATATGTCTCCACACATACTGAACAACATACACATGAAGCTATTTGTTATAATAGTGTTACAGTACAGTATGCCTTTTGATGATGAGCATCCAATCAATCAGCTATGACACCTGAAATAGAGGGGAAAAACCCACCTAGATGAAAAAAAAATAGGGCAATTATTCCTTGGACACTTGGGCATATCATCCACACAACCTTGAGTTACCTTGAAGCTATTAAAAGAATGAGGAAATTTTGATATGGAGTGATTTCTAGCATATTATACATGAACAATAAAAGGTATAAAGTATCTATAATGCCATCTTTTATATATGAAATAGAAAGGAGGATGTAAGGGAATAGAACTCAGGGGTAGAGCCATTATGTAGCATTTGCAAGGCCTCAAGTTCAATCCCATGTATGTATGTACACAAACAAGAACACATGCTAGGAATACACACACATATACACATGTGCACACACACATACACGTACACACCACACACATGCATATATATATATGTTTGTGTATATATATATATATATATATATATACATAGAGAGAGATTTACTTCTGTGAGCTATAGTCAGATAAGCCAGATTTGAATGAAAATGTCTACCTCTCAAGTATGAAATAGAACAGTACAAAAAAGATAAAGATGGTGGTAACATTTCTCAATATTAACATGCTTAAAAGAGGCATCTGTTTTGTGTGTTAAAAACGATAATATTTAATTTTGTAAATTGAGGAAGGAAAACCTTAAAATTGGAACCAATGAACTTGAGTATAAAATTAATATTAAAATGACACTGATAAAAACTCTGAACTTTTGCATTTACTATTTTGACTATATAACCTCTGTGGTACATAACTTGGTAGTAAAGAAATGAAGGTATTTTACTAAACTCAGAAGCTTTATTGTTGATGTAGTGTACCTTGAACCTATTTTATATGCCCTGCAGGATGGCGCGTGCAAGCATAAGCAGGTGGATATGGAGGATCTGGGGGTGATATTGTATGTAGAATATCCAGAGGGATATGTAGGAATTGGATTTCAAGCACAGTTAAGCTTGGGATTTTAAACAAGTAATTGCGTGCCTAGCTAGCACTTCCTAGTTGGAAAGGCTTGCTCCAGTTAACACTTCTAAGGTCATTCTTATAGCCAAGATACTTCTCTTCCTGGAAGCCGCCAGAAATCCTTAGATATGTGAGTGGCAGACTCTGTCTTTGGGTCAGGGACAATACAAGGATATTCTAGAATGTCACACCATACCAAGCACAAGACCAATGTGA
This sequence comes from Zapus hudsonius, assembly GCA_004024765.1. Lineage (NCBI taxonomy): Eukaryota > Metazoa > Chordata > Mammalia > Rodentia > Dipodidae > Zapus > Zapus hudsonius. The sequence goes on from PVHP010001177.1 coordinate 87,878, forward strand.
GGACATGTCAAAAGGGCCTCAATACCAGCTTGAAGGGATTCCCACCAAGCATGTCAAGATGAGCTGATCATCCAAAAGAATAAGAGCCATGGTAAAGCATCTGGCGTGTATCTGGAGTTTGTTTACAGTGGCTGGAGGCCCTGATGAGCCCATTCTCTCTCTAAAATAAATAAATATAATATTTTGAAAAAATAACTAAAAATGAATCTATTTGGTCTTTTATCAATATGTCCTTCAACAATGAAGGTGAAGGGCCAGGGACCACAGACTTCTTTCTCTCTGTAGCAGATTTCTTTGCAGGCCCTCAAAGGCTCTGGGGCACTGTGTACAGTGATGACCAAGTCTGTAAATAGCTTCAGGAGACCATTTTGGATGACAGCTGAGAGCGACACAAAGCCAGGGAGGGGTTCATTTCTGCCCCCACCCCCAAGCAGAGTCTCAGTAACAATGAGTACCAGACTCCATTCTCAGCTTGTCCTCAAGGTGGGCTATATCCGAAAACAATCATCAACACAAAGACAAAGGGAAACCCAGAGGACATCAATACTCTTCCAGAACCTTCCCATTGTATCAGAGCTAGGACCTCAGAAGGGCCTTTAATATGATAATGTCCACAGATCTCCTCAAGCAGGAGGTGATGTTTTATTAATGATGTTTACTATAAATTTAATTTCATAGCATTGCTGTTCCCACATTGTTTTGAGAAAGGCTTTGTGGCTTATTTACTTTCCTCTTAGCAGTAAGAATGAGAAAGGGAGAGGATCCAACCTGCCTTCAAGCTGGGACAAGAGACTTGCTGCTGCACACAGAGGTCACTGTCACAGCACAGGCCAAGGGGGATGAACGCCCCAAGTTGCTACATGGCCAGACCCTATGGTGATGCACAGGATGGGCTCCTCCCTGTCAACACTAGAGGACGCCCTGGGAATACTGGTCACTAGCCTCACTCTGCCCCAATGCTGCCTGCTTCTCTAGTGAGAACCCAAACATAGTCCTGGAGTGCTTTATACATCAATTCAAGTGGGGCGGGGCTCATGCCTGGAGAAGTGTCCCCTACCATGTGGTTTCTAGGTGGTTTATATTTAAGACTCCTCTGTCAAGGATGTGTTTGTTTTTGACTTTTGCATATGTTGTAGCCATGTTTACTGCAAACTTATTGCTGGGTCTTAGTCCAATTTCTCTATCTACCATTCCTATCAATATGTACAAGAACCTCTAAGGTTTGTGACGGTCATGCAGCTCCATAGGCACCCTTGAATGGGAGATATCTCTAGCCAGAGCCTGAATCTCTCCTTCTCATGATGGGAGCCCTTTGTTACTTTTTCTTCTACTGTTTGTTTAGCTAAGCAACATAAGTTCTGTTAAACTCTCCATGTTTTCTCCCCACACTGGTGGCTGAAAAACTCTTTAACTCCCTATGTTCCCTTAAATAATAAAGTCTCCCACTATACCTTACTATCTTGTTGTCTATGATTTTAATTCTTTAATTTTGTAGACAAGAATCCGGGTTCTCCTCAAATTTTGGGGTGCATTAGAATTTTGTTGGACATTATCTAAATTCTAACCCCCAGCTCACCCCGCAACAGGTTGGCATTAACATTAAATCCATTTTATAGAAGAAGAAATTGAGGTACTAACAGGTTAAAGGCAAGTCCCAGACATAGTGGTCATACTGGTCTCAACTTGCTGGAGGAAGGAGTGATGCATTTTTTAAAAATTATTTATTTGAGAGAGCATGGCAGAAAGAGGCAGATCGAGAGAGGAGAGAGTGATAATGAATGCAGGGCCTCTAGACACTGCAAATGAACTCCATATGTATGTGCCACTGTGCATCTGGTTTACACGGGTGGGTGCTGGGGAATTAAGCAATGGTCCTTAGGCTTCTCAGGTATGTAGGTATGTGCCTTAACTGCTAAGCCAGCTTTCCAGCATAGGGCTGTGCATTTTTAAGCAATGGATCCAGGTTTAGGGAACCCTCTAGTTTCCTCCCCTGACTTGGAACATGGGTGTCACACATTCTACCCTCAGGAGCTCCCCTAAAGGTCTAGCCTGCAGCCAGCCTTTGTTGGACTTGGCTCGAAGTCACACCTTGACTTCCTCTACTTTCCTGCCTTCCTTCACCATCTCTGCTCAGGCTTTCCTGGGGAGATGTCCTTAACCAATCATTTGCATATAAATCTTCGTCCCAGAGTTAGATTGTGGAAAAGGAAGAAGACACCCCATGAGACCAGAGACAACCTGGCCAGAAGAACACTGAAAGCCTGTCATTTCTTAGACAAATTCTATTCTACAAATGAGATCAGAGTTACAGGCAGTTTGCAGTGAGATCCTGGGAAGGAACTTCCAAGAAGTAGGAGATAGTTAAAGAAAGCTTCCCAAGGAAGTAACATTTGAGCAAGCCTTGAAAATCAATAGTTTCTTCTGGAAACTTGGAGGGAGGGGTCAGTCCAAATGGCAGGAACCATACTGGCAGAGAAGTGGGGAATGTGTTTTAGGAGCTCATGGGGCTCCATGTTCCCAGAGCCCCAAGTTAGGAGGCATATTGCAAGGGTGGAGAGGTGGGGTGGAGCAAGAGAAATGGAGACCTCTGTGTTGATTTCCAGACAGCTCATTGAGATGAGGAACTTAGGAAGATAAGTTAGTACAGAGATGTAGTTCAATTTGGAATTTTATTTGAGAAGGTTGTGGGATATCCAGTTGAATGGCATGGGGGGGCATTCAATGTGCAAGTTCCACTTTAAGTATTTTATGTTTTCTTTTCATTTGTGCGAAATCAAGTTGTCTGCCTTCTAACCTAACAGGTTTAAAAACCAGGGGAATCCCCTTTCATGAAGTACCTGTGGAGGACCCGAGAGAGAAGTAGAAAGTGAGAGAAGATGGATATGTCAAGAGCTTCACCGTGCCTGCATATCCAGGAGAGAACAGTCATTGAACATGGAGACATCCCACACCCTTCCCTGGAACCCAGAAAAGATTAGAGGAAGAAAAATCAAGTCTTCATCACTGAGTGAAGTGGCCAGTGAGCAGTTTCAACAAACCCCCCTCCCCGAGGAAGCTGGCCTCCCTCACTCACCATCCTCCTCTGTCTGTACAACCAGCTCCTCACTTTCCATCCGGCCCTCCGGGTTGGACAGCAGCAGCCGCAGCCTGATGGTCATGAAGGGCCGCAGCCCCCGCAGGGTGTAGTGGGAGGATGTCTGGATCACCTCCTCGGCCTCATACTGCTGTTGATTGAACACATACTGGTACTGCACCGTGAGGTTATAGCTGTGGCAACGGGTCACTGCATAGCCGAAGGGCTCCCACTGGAGGGTCAGCTGCCGGGCTCGGATGTCCACGATCTCTACATTCTGGGGGCCGTGCACAGGGTCTGCAAGACACATGCAAGATACAAGGACTCTGAGAAGACCATACAGAAACAAGTGGTTGTCTTCACTCTTCAGCCACTCACTCTGCCCACATACGTCTTGCCACTTTGCCACACACAGCTAATACATGTGATTCAAACAATTTTCTTTTTCTTACTTAAATATATATATATATATATATATATATATATATATATATATATATATATATATATATATTAGGTTGGGGGGATAGCTCAGTCAGTAATGTACTTGCCTTGTTAGCATGAGGATCTGATTTCAATCATCCCAAGTACCCATGTTACACAAAACAAACAAAACACATGTGGTGATGGATACTTGTAACCCCATTGCTAGGAAGGCAGAGACAAGGGGACCCCTGGGGTTTGAGCCAGTGAGAGACTCTGTCTTTAAAAAAAAAAAAAAAAGGTGGAAGTCACCTGAGAAATAACACTGAGGCTGTACTCTGGCCTCCACATGCATATGTACACACATGTGCTGAGCACTGCAACCCCTGTATGCTCTAAACAAATAAAGATATATTTAAGAAGAAATATAAACATGTGTAGCAAAAGCTTGACATGTATCTATCGCTTGCCATAAATAATGTCAACTGTAAACATACAAAGTTGTTCAATTTTTCATCAGGACACCGCAGAGAACCGTCTTTGGTATTGCCAACTGCATATGCTTCCAGAGTACTCTGATCTAGTTGGCAGCTGGAGTTCCCACCTGCCTCCTACGTTTAATTCAGCAATCCTGCCTTCCTGAAGGTCGCCCTCCCCTCTTCAGCGAATAGCATCCTAAAGCACAAAGCTGGAGATTTAGTCACATTCTCGACATGAAATGAACCTTCAGTCCACCTCACAGGGCTACATGACTAATGTGCCCCATGGACTCTCTTTTGGAATTTTCCATTCCTTCATCGATAAGGTAATATTTCACCTCCTAGCATTCTACCATAGTTCTCTGCCTTTCTCTCTCTCTCTCTCTCTCCTCTCTTCTTTCTCAACCAGCATCAACCTACCAGCAGATCCCGCCAGGCTCCAGCACCTCAACACAGCCTCCCATCTATCCCTCACCAGTGATCTTGGTCCCAGGTTCCCATATATAATATTGACTATGTCATTTTATAACTAATGCATTCATAGCTGTACCTTCCATGAGGTAAACAGATGCTTTGTACAAAACAGATTATAACAAAAAAAGAACAGTTAAGCACAGAGATTAAACCAGCAGTCAAGCTCATACTACCTGCAGGACTTTGCCATGTTATAGAACATCTTTGAGTTCACTTTCCGGGTCATTTAAAAACTGGTGGTAGCTAGCCTCCTTGCAAGGGAGGGAGGAGGCAAAGGAGATATTTGTAAAGCAATCAGAATTACACCTGGAACTCAATAAGCACTCCACATATGATAACCGAGGTGTGTGTGTGTTTTGTAGTAATGGGAATAATAATAAAAGGATTAGATATGTTTCACATGCTATTTTGCCTCTGAATGTCTCTGAAAAGCAATTCTAGGTAGCACCATTATGCAAAGTGATAGACTAGGCTGCTGCCCTCTCTGGAGTTCCCTCAGAGCATTTAAGGCGCACAGCTGTATTAGTTATTTTCTCACTGATGAATGTGATGAATAAATACCCCCAGTTTTGTTTTGGGGGACACATTCCATCATGGTAGTGAAGGCAGGGGCAAGACGCAGTTTGTCACATTGCAGCACAGTCAGGAAGCAGAGAGCTTCCTGGTGCCCAGTGATAAAACCCCAAGGCTTACTATAGTGACCCAGCTCCTCCATCCAGCAAGGGATCCACCTTCTAAAGCTTCCATGGCCTTCTAAATAGCACCACAAGCTGGGGATGGAGGGAACAAACACACGAACCTTTGGGAAGCATTTTACACTGAAACTACAACATGACTCCTATGAAAGGGGGTTGTGACCAGGCATGGCTGTTGTTGCTTGGTTAGACGCTTGTTTAGATGTGGTTCCCTTGCTGCACAAGCATGGATACAGATGCATAGCATAAGGATAGCAAGAACTATTTGCCTGGGAAATCTCGTCGTTCAATTGATAGTTCTCACAATTATTATTTTATTCTTTTTATTCTTTCCATAGAAATGCACCTTTTCCTAAAAGACATGTGCTCTTTTTATAATTAAGCTTTACTTTTTAAGGTAATATTATTATATACACTCTCCCTCACCTCCATTCCCCTGAGGTCATTCCTCAATAGGTTATTTGGTATTCACTGTGGAGTCCTGAAGGTCTCAGCCAGTCTCTGTGGTGGTGGTGGTGGTGGTGGTGGCGATGGTGGAGATGTGATGGTGGTGTGGTAGTGATAGTTGTGGTGGTGGTATGGTGGTGGTGGTGGTGTGGTGGTGATGGTGGTGGTGGTGCTGGTGCTGGTGGTGGTGGTGATGGTGGTGGTGGTGATGGTGATGGTGGTGGTGATGGTGGTGATGGTGATCATGGTGGTGATGGTGATGTGATGGTGGTTTGGTGGTGATGGTCATGGTGATGGTGATGGTGGTGGTGGTGGTGGTGATGGTGGTGGTGGTGTGGTGGTGGTGTGGTAGTGATGGTGATGGTATTGTGCCTCATACTAATCTGACCCACTCTGCAGCTCTTACAATCTTTCCATCTTTCTGCCCCTTCTTCTGCAATGTTTCTTGGCAAGCATGTTAGAAATCTAATTTAGAGTTGAATTCTCTGTAGCCTCTGGACTTTTGTTTTGATGAGATTTGCATGACCATGGTGAGCCTGGGGAATCATGAGTATCCCCACCACCTAGACCAGGTGGAGTCCCTTGTTCACATTCCAAAACTCCACTGGCAGGGAGCTACTCACCTCTGTCTAGCTATTCATCTGGGCACATTAACAACAACACCAACCCCCTCAAAAAATGCCAAGGGCTGGGTACTGGCTCAGTGGACAAAGTGTTTGCCATGTAAGCATGAGGACTTGCATTTGGATTCTTGGCACTCACACAAAAAGCTGGGAATAGCAGATTATCCTGAAATCCCAGAACCAGGGACTCAGACACAGGAAGATTCCTAGGCCTGACTAGACAGCTAATCTGGCCAAAACACTCAACTCCAGGTTCAGTGAGAAAGCTTGTCTCAAAAAATAAGGTTATTAACTGGGGAGATGGCTCAGCAGATAATGCCCTTGCCACAGAAGCATGAGTGTCTGATTTTGGTTCCCCAAGATCAATGGAAAGCCAGAAATTGAAGTGAATATCTGTCATCCCGGCACACCTATGACAAAAAAAGCAGACAGAGGCAGGAGCATCTCCTGGAAGATCACAAGCCAGTTAGCATGACAAACACAGTGGTGATCAATGAGAGATCCTCTCTCAAACAAGGTGGAAGGCAAGGACCAATACCTGAAGCTATTTTCTGACCTCCACATGGGTACCATGGGAAATGCATGTGCTCACACTCACATACATGAACAAACATGAATACACATCACACACACACACAACAAAAAAAGTAAGGTAGAGAGTGATTAAGGAAGTCACCAAGTGTTAAATTCTGGCCTCCACATGCATGTCCTAGGCACACCAGCACATGCATGGGAATTCATGAGCATGCACACACACACACACACACACACACACACACACACACACACACACAATGCTGAATTTCAGTGAGATAAGCATATCACTGTCACTTCTCTCCTTGTTATGAAGTGAGAACATCAAAGACTTGATTAAGCCCAAGACTAAGACTACATTTTTGTTAAGCATTTTGTGAAAAAGTATCATACTGCATTTTAAATGTAATTTTTGATATCTCAAATATGGCTTTAATGCACAAATAAGAGAGCACTGATAGGAAAGCATCCTTTCAAGAGCTGACTCTATGTCCTGAGGAGAGAATGCTGACCCACTTGACAGATGAATAAAAATAAGTCCAGTAGCAAGGCTAGTAAGTGGCAAACTGGGACTGATACATGCTGAACTTTGTAAATCTCATAATAACTATAAGGAGACATGTCTAGCCCTATCCTAGAATGAACCAAAGCTCTGTGACATGATGCGGTAATGATCTCCAAGTCACACAGTGAGAGGCAGAGTTGAGATCTGAATTCTGAGAAAGTAAAAAAAAAACCTGTGTGATTTCTGTGCACTGTGTCACCACTGGGGACTGAGACCAGAGACAGAACATAAATATGAGGCATGTCACACCCATCAGGAATCTGGGGATATCTGGGAGAATGTTGTGGGCAAACCAAAAATGATAAGGCAGAAATTGATTTGGCCTTCAGAAGCCTGGGACCAGAACAGGTAAGTGATGTTAAGACTTAAACACCCTTAGTACTAAGCTGGTCCCTGACCTATCTTCAACCTCCATTTTTCCTTAAAAGAAAAAAAAAAAAACACCTTTCTATACCTCTTAAAGTCAGAGACATCCCAAGACTCCCTTTTCACAGAGGTCACTGGAACTTGTAAGCCTTCTATATACACCGAAGAGCCTCCTCCAAAGCAGGAAGACGAGGCGTAGGCAAAGCTTCTTGACTGTCAGAGCATGGCTGGAAGCCAGACTCAGGCACTCTGTAGCTAAGTGACCTTGGCCAAGGGCACTTCATCTCTGAGCCTCCATCTCCTCATCTATAAAGTGGAAATTATTGCACTAATCTCAGAGTGCTGTTAATGAGCATAAAATGAACTGTAAAAAGAGAAAATTGCCTTCCCCTAACAGTGGGTATTCCTCTTACACAGAATTGCCTTTCTTGGAGAAATGCCTTAAGAAGCTTGTTTGGAATAGGAGCTTCATTCCCTGGGCCTAGCTTCCAGTTATCTTAGCCTCCAGAAGAAGACAAACCCAAACCTCTCGGGGATGGATGAGTAGGAGAGACAGGGAAGAGATCAAACAGTGGAGTGTTGGAAGGATCCCTATGCAACCGATGCTTGTGTGGTTCCTAGTCTCTGAACATGCTGATTCAATATCACACAGATGTTCACTGGGACCAGATGTGCACACCTTGGCCAAATAAGATTCCCCATGGGAACACAGTGAACCAGGCAAAGGGCACCTAGATCTTGAGAGGTAATTTTAGACGCATCAAGATTGGAAATTAAGAAGTTCAAGGATACCTCAGTTAAAAGGCAAAGGCTAGAAGAACTCTGTGGTTGTGGGTAAGACACATGTACGTGGAAATGCTTCGTGAAGGGAATAACTCCCATTTCAGGAAAGGAAAGGCAGGGGCTATTAGGCAGCAGATAGGTACTGCCCTTAGCACTTGCCTTTGAGAAACAGCTCTATGGTGTAGGTAACAGAGGCTCAGTGACAGGACTGTAGCCTACCTAGTGTCACAAAGCCAGCTTCCCTTCTCTGGTCTTTGCATTATGCACCATTGTCTTTCACACTTAGCATTTGCAGGCTGTCCAGGAAGCACTTGTTCATGTATCTATCTGCCCTCCCAGATTGCCAGGGACCATGATCTGTTTGTCCATCAGTTCCAGGATCTGTCAAGGTGACTTGTGAGATGACCACATGGTGACTTTTTTGGGGGGAGCTGAGCTCAGATCCCCTACCTTCACTGTCTCTGCTCCATTCTGGCCAGTCCAGCCTAGGTCATGAAGGAGAACATTTCTTATTTTCATTCGAGCAAGAGGATGTCCTGAAATCCTACACAAGGGAAAGTAGTTTTCGGAATGTGTAATGGAAGGATGCATGCCTTCACTCTCACCCTCCTCAACCCCAACTGCCAAATGCAGCTTTTGCTCCAGTAATTGCCTTCCATGGGCAAAGTCTTGGGTTTACATTCGGGTCGGTGCAAACAGGTTGGAAATTGCTCAGAAAGCCTTGTGTGTGCAGTAGAGATTGGTTTGTTGAATTTATATCCCTTGTGTAAATACATCCAAGCCTACCACCTATGGTCTCTGCTTCCAGATAAGGCCCTGTCCATATGACCTTCTTGAACAATGGCCTCCTAGCCAAGAAGACCGGAAACAGCACAGAGAGGGCGGGCTTGTCCAGGAAGCTGAACGTTATCCTCACATGGAAAATCAAAGCAGCTCAGACTCTAGTACCCTTGGAGTGAGCTCCAGGGGACTGTCCCAAACCCTGTACTGATCTTCATCAGACTCTGACCTCCTCCCAGAGCAAGGGCTCAGCATCCAGGGAGGTGTGCCCACCCATCCCATTTTCCTGTCTGACCAGAATTCAGGTCACTGACACCCCAGAATTCCATGTACCTGTAGCTCCAAATTCACTTACTGGAACTGCGAGACCCACTTCCCTTGTTTGTCCCTCTTAGAAGCACTGCCAGGGAACAGACAGACTGGCGGAACACACAGAATTTGCACTTGAATCAGGGTTCTCCACACACATGTGCATGGGCCCTCTAGGGAAGGAGAGGGCTGGCTAAATGGAGAATTTTGGAAACAGGCCAAAGGTCTCCTCTTGTTCTGTTATCCCGGGCCCACTTGTGATATGGCATGTGGAAAGGGCAGGCGTATGTGTATGCATGTGTTCACAAGTGCACAGGTGCATGTGTGAATGTTTATACGTGTGTGTGTGTGTGTGTGTCTGCCACACACTTACATTTTCCTAAACAACTTCTGCCTCTCGGGAAGGCAGCTTAGCCTCCCTACCCTCTGATCATGATCCCTTTGCTAAGAAAGCGCTTTCTAAAGTTATCTTTCCGTCCTGAAGTATGACTTTCAACCTGGTACCCAGGCCCAACCTGCCACTTGTACCTTCCCACCCCAAATCTTTCTGCCTCAGTTTCCACTAGTTAGTCATCAAATCCTACACGTCTGAAGCAAAGTGAGGTGCCTGGAATGCTTTGAGCCAGGGTCTCTGTACACTCTAATTGTTAAGGATAATAATGTGGCTAAGACAAAACTGGCTCCTGTTTCTGTTCCTCAATCCCCGATCTCAGAAGCAATAGCTGTAGAATCTCTTAATGACCTTAATCAAGGCAGAACATCTTATTTTAAAAGGAGCAATAAAGCAGATTTCCAATTCATGAATTTACTATGCATTCATCTTTGCATGTGGCGTTGGCTGGGACATATGTACTATTCAAAGTTGAAACTAAATTGTGATAATTTTGGGGCATGGAGCTAAAAATGTGGAGGTGGAAAGCTTGTATGTAAAATTAATTTTTTATCCATTTGGAGATGCAATTTGAGTTCCTTTCAAATTAAATTGCAATGGAGTCCTAGGCAGCTGGAAACATTATTGCCAACATAATTTGATATTGCAAGAGAAGTAATACGTTGACAGATAGTTCGATGTGACCATTAATTTGCAATTTCTGCATGGAAATGATACACAGAGGGAGAAAAAAAAGGTAAAAAGAACAAAATTAAAATCCATCTTCTTCCCAGAACCCTCCAAATCCTGTCTTTTGCTTACATTCCACCACCTTCTGTAATTTATTGTAATGTTCAGTGGAGAGGACTCTGTTGACTGTGACCACAGACATCCTACTTTGACAACTAAAATCAACAGAAGTTAGACTGTTACCTGGTGAGAAGGTGAACTGCTTGTTACCCTCTTGTGACAATCCCAAGGAGAATCCTTGTTCATTGACTCGATAGGCTATCAAGTGTATCGTGAACATGTGTCTTGACACAGGAAAGGGACCATGGGCACTGGTACCAACTACCAATAAAGCAGTTCACTTCTTCCAACTATTGTCTGTGCCTCTTTCTTCTCAGACGTGGATAGTGGATGCCCCTAAAATCTATGAGTAAATTAACAAGGTTTTGTCTTCCAAACTTCTGGATAGTACTTGACACATTTGTATTCTCCCAAGCCCAGAGGAGAAGTGAGATGAGCAGCCATTGAGATGACCAGGACCCCTGACCTGGTACCTGCAACTGGTGACTGCTGGGCTCTTGCTTTAAGCATTTGTCACCTACCATTATGAAGCTGTCTGATGCCTTCACCTCCTATAAACACACCTTAGACTTCGGAGATGAGCCAGTCATGAGGGTGAATGAAATAGGTATTTTCTTATCTTCATGAAGCCGATGCTCAGAGGATGCGTGAAGGATCACTGTGAAGGACAGAGTGATGCAGCCTGATGCATGGTCTCCACAGGGAGTGCTGACCTCCTGGGCACACAGGACAGTAAAATACGGCCTCACCTTGGGGACTCCTCTGAGCCAATTTGAACATGACTTTTGCACACACCTGACATTATTTTTCACAGAAACCAAAGCCACCAAAGAAATTTGAGGTGAGTACAGGTTAATGATTCCCCCACAACTGCATTATTAGGTTATAATAAAAGCAAGTCATGGACCCAATTCTACTATACAGGTGAGTATTTATTATAGCTAGCAAGTATAAAAATAGGTCAATTTATTCCATATAGTTCAACAAAGACCCAGAAATCTTTAAGCAATCTGGTTATCACTTTCATGAAAGGCTAATTAGAAGCAGATGCGACAATATTATAAGTGGAGATTTTTTCTTTTTGTAAGTAGCCTGGTCTTGCAGGTCTGATAGTCTCTGTTACGTCGCTTCTCTTTGTGGTTAGAGTGAGCTCTGTGGAAGACTAGACAGCATGGGGACAATGGATGTGGCTGGACACCCATTACACTTGTTATAAATCAGGCAGCCAAGGTGAGGGGCTCTCCAGGGTCAAAACAAGTAACCTTGACAGTCCCTCTAGGCACAGGACTATTCTGAAATCATGGTTTGGACCCATGTTTAAAGTGGAAGGGCAAAGCTTATATTGGGTTTTTCTTCACAAATTTAAGTCTAAATAGTGTTTTTTTTTAAATATCTGGGCATCAATTCATTATTGGTTTAGCTTATCCTAACTTTCATACAGTAAGGTCTTGAGGAAGCTGTGGGCATCACATGGAAAGAGGGACCATGAATAGAATAGGAGAAAGCCTAACCCCAAGAAATATTGCTAAGGTCTGTAATTCCCTATCCATGGTTACTTCCCATACTGAGCTGTTGATTGAAGAGGCCTACAAGGTCCCCAAAACAAGACAGGCTTATGTCAAAGTTCTTGAATACCTGCCCCGGGCTAAAGGTAAGACCCAGTTGCTGAAGAAACCACAGATCCAGAATGGTAATCAGCTCCCAGATGGTAGCATGTGTAGTGCTGGAAGATATTACATGAGCTGGCAGGAAAAATTGGTCAGTGATATTTAGAGAAAGCAGAGACCACTGATATACAATACAGACTGATGTCACGAGAATGCTGAACACACTGCTATATGGAAGAGACCAGCAAGTCAAGAAGTGCTCATCTGTAAAACAGTGGTGCTAAACCTGGGTGGGCAATCAATGGCTTACTTATTGGTTAAGAGATCCACTCAGTGGCAAGGAACCATTAACTAGAACTGTGATCCATGGCAAAATCTTATGAGGACCAAGAACCCGAGCTCCAAAGGGAAATTCCCATTTCCTGAGATCTAGAGAGGCTACACCCCTTAGAATCTTGCCAAATTAGCAATGACTGTATTATTTAACTTATACTGATCTCACTCTCCCATGGAGATTCTATTTGTATTTTTCAGAAGGCTGTGAGAGAGTGGAAAGGTTGTGAGAGCCATGGTGGGGGAGAATATCCAGAGACATTGCCCTCCTCAGCAACAACACACAAAGGAGAGAGAAAAAAACTGGCTACCTCTTGTGCTATTCATAACCCCCTACTCCATGGACTGAACCAGTATACCCACCATGGAGGGTCACTGTGGGATGGGGACAGGAAGGAGGGAAATGGGGGCACCACCACAAGATTTGCTCATACAATGTATCTAATTATTAACAATAAAGATGTTTTAAAAAAGTTAAACAAGTTTGGGTGTCGTGGTGATGTCCATTTTTAATCCCAGCACTGAGGAGTCAAAGGTAAGAGGATCACTGAATTTGCGACCAACTTCTATAGCTTGCAACTATAGAGAGAGTTCCAGGTCAGCCTGAGCTTGAGTTAGACTCTACCTCAAGAAAAACAACACAAAAAGTTAAACATATTATGTGTCATAAAGCAATCTCTTAGGCATAGAATGGAAAAAAATGTTAAGGAGAAAGACGAGGAAGCTGGAAGTCCATACCTTTAAGGAGCTAACTGTAAGGAGACCTGTTCCTAAGTTGCCTCAACCCTAAATCTTCCTTCTTGTGGGTATAAAAATGAGGAATTGAGGATTAGAGAGACTGCTTAGTGGTTAAAGTCACTTGCTTGCAAAGCCTGCTGATCCGGGTTCAAGTTCCCTGTGCCTACATAAAACCAGATACACAAAGTGGCCCATGCATCTGGAGTTCACTTGCAGTGGCAGGAGGCCCTGGTGTGCCCATACTCTCTCTCTCTCTGTCTCTATCTTTCTCTGTTCACAAATACATACATACATACATACATACATACATACATACATACATACATACATACTAAATAAAGAAATAAATAAATATATCTGGGGCCAAGAATGTAGCCCAGTGGTGAAATGTTTGCCTAGCATGCCTGAGATCTCCAGCATTTGTACTAGAATAAAATAAACAAAAATTTGACTAGCCCATATATTTTGAATAACTTCAATCTCACCACTTATAATAGCTATGCCAGTCAATAAGGCTCCTGATTGGAACCAATTTTTCATATTGATTATTCCAAATAACAAAGTGAGAGTAATTGATCAAGACATGGTATCCGAAGCCTATGTGACATTGATAATTGTCTCAAAGTCTTGGACTTCTCAACGCTACCAACAGCGTCCTTCCTGAATGGGGTGTTCATAATAAACCAGCAAGTGGTACTGGATTAAACTTAATTTATCTACCATTCACTGGTCACATCCCACTGGTGTAAGCATACATATTTAAGAGTAAATGACCAATAGTTTCATGTGGAATCTGGAAACCAGCAGCAGTGCTCTGAAAGAAAGGGCCCTGGGCGAAGGACAGAGCGAAATGAACAGGGGAGATTGGGAGAGGAAGTGGGGAGTGAAATGGACAAGCTCTTGACAAAGGAAATAAATTCTGAACAAAGAAACTCATGGCCATTGAGATTCTGATACATAGGAGGACCAGATACGCAGCCCTAATCCCCACCTTCTACCCAGTGACATGCCAGGGTGACCTGCAGGTTACACAGTGCTTTGGCCCCTCTGACCATCTCCACGAAGGACTAAAATAATGATTAGGTTGGCTATAGCAGTGGAGAATACTGGAAGCTTCCCTGAGTCATAGTGGGTGAATTTATATTTTGCATAGTTATTAGGTTTTTAAGAGTCTGTAGATTTGTATTTTGGACAATTTTGGGTGGTGCCTCTCTCTATCGTCCTTCCCCAGGTTATCTGCCTTGCTGTGGGAGTAGCTCTTTTGCTGGTCATCTCACTTCCTTAGAGGTTGCCTTAAGGCTCTAAATGGTGACAGAAAGAATATAAGAGTCATGGGGGGGGAGAATAATCAATGGTAAGACGGAATGTCACCATGGATTCAATGGCTTTATCTAAGAACCTATGATACTGAGCATATTGTTGTGTTAATATATGTAATTTTAAGCCAATAAAAACATTAAAAAAATAAAATGTATAATTAGACTGTGCAAAAAGAGCATTAGGTAGGCAATAAAATGAAAATGAAGAAAAAATACTGGGTAGATTCCTTTCGTCAATACTTTTTGGATGCATATGTATATGTTGTATGTGTATGAGTATATGCATGCTTATATATGTGTGAGCAAACAAGTGCTAAGATTCCAGGCATGGACTTTTTTATATGCTAGGGCTGAGGTCGTGGAAATCACCACAGAACTCTATGCCAGCAGGTGGCACGAGAGGAATCAGGGCTGAGAAGGGAGACAGCCACTTTATTTACTCTGGGCATCCTCCATCACCAGATTTTCAGCAGGGAGCTTATTTTGTCAGCGCATTTGGATCTAGTTTGCAGTTTTCCCAACAGTTAAAGAGACAGCCTCATTGTAGCATCAGCCAAAAAAAAAAAAGCCATTCCCTATTCCAATTTTTTAATCTTTCATAATTTCATCCTGCTCTCTTTTTCCTTTCTGGCTCCAGCAGTAGCTGCTTCCCACAGTTATACCATCCATCTGATATTCCCCTTCTACTGTTTCGGTGTCCCAGAAAATTCTTTATATACAGTTAACCACAGGTTCCCAAATATTCTCAGGTCATGGTATCCATGGTGTTTTGGTAATTTTATTTCCCACAGAACCCAAGCCGAAGAAACTCCAAGCAACTTCATTCATCATATAGCTAAAATAACTGAGTAACTCTCTGTACTCCCAACATCTTAAGAATGATTTGAGCAAAAAATGCATAAACATCAAAATAGAATAAAAGATACTCATTTCACTCTTTTTATAATGGAAATGGCTTTAATAATTTTATTTATTTATTTTTGTCCATAATGAGTTACATTATTTAGTGCACAAACAATGAGTTGTTATTCCCAATACCCTCACTCCCCCATCTCCAATCAGCTGGATATCCTCCTCCATGGGTCCTCTGGATCAGTCCTTGTGACAGGGGACATGGATAGCCTAGTATTCAGCCAGGTTCTCCTGGCCCTAGTATGTTGTTACTGAGAGGTGCCATGCCTCTGGTTAATCTCCCCCACCACGGCTCTCACAATCTTTCTGCCCCCTCTTCCGCTCAGTTCCCTGAGTCGTGGTGGGTGAGTATTAAGGCTGCTTTAATGTTGTGAGTTTAAGGGTCTTTGTGTCGAAAATCGTTGGTTTCTGCCTCACTGGCTTATCCTGTGTTGATTGAATGGCTGTGGCTGTGGGTCCCTTGTTCGTCCTGTCATTCTCTGTGGGGTTCCATATGGATCCTCCACGATATGACTGTGGTGGCTCTTCTCTTGCCTGGATCTCAGCTATCGGTGTATGGTCGGTTGGTAGGATTAGATGGGCCCCAGCTCTCCCACTGCATCCTGAAAAATACAAACATAATCTCCATCGGAGAGTGAAATCAGTGTGGGTTAACAAATATACACAATTCTGGATTACCTAGATTCTATTTTTAATAGCCTCCCCGTCAATCACTCCCATAGTGCATCTTGTATTGGGAGCCCAAGAGTATGGGATCCAGTGCATATGGCCGTGAATCTCAAGTTCCAGACAAAGGCTCCCCCTCCACTAAGTGGAAAATTTGGCCGAATTTGAAAGCTGTTGATTGTCTCCCCCAGGCCCAGGCTCCTCCACTGCACAAGTGCTCCTTTCTTGGTTCGCTGTTCTCTCCCAATAAGAGGCGTGGTCATCCTACTCATGGCCACAATCTGTGTTTCATGTCAGTGGTCTCTGTTTACTCCAGCTGTCATTAATCAGTTTCCCCTGGCAGCCTGTGTAGTGCCTTCCAGCACTACACTAACTGCCTTCTGGGGGCTGGATACCGTTCCGGACCTCAAAGTGTCTCTCGATGCTGGTCTATGGCATTCTGTGGTTTCTTCAGCAACAGGGTTTTGCCTCAGGCCTGGGGAGGGCACTCAAGAGCTTTGACAGAATTCTGTCTTGTTGTAACCTCATGGGTCGCTTTGGTCAGCAGCTCAGTGAGGGAAGGAACCAGTGGTTGGAGCCAGGGGTTGTCAGACTGATCTAATTATTCACAGGCTTAGACTCTCTCCCCTACCACTCATGGCCCCTCTTGCCAGTCGACGCCCACTACTTGCTCAATAGGTTACAGTATCCTCTTGAGGATTTTATGTTTTTGAACCTAATATGGTTTAGCCTCATGCCTAAGCCATTCTCCTCCCCCCATCCCTTACCCCTCACTCATAACATCTCACTTCTTTCTACTAGTCTGCGTAGAGTTTATGGTTATCCTGGTTAAGGACCACATATGGAGAATATGCAGCATTCAATTCTCTGTTCTTTTGAGTGTTCACTTAGTAAGATCTGCTCAAAGTCAGACCATTTTTTCCTAAATTTCGATATGTCATTTTTCCTTTCAGCTGAGTAAAATTCCATTGTGTAAATATACCACAGTTTCGCTGTCCATTACTCCATGGATGGGCATTTGGGTTGATTCCAATTCTTGGCTATTATTGAGCTGCTATAAAAATATTTATGCAAATGTTTCTGCGTCGAGATGTGACATCTTGTGGAGGGATAGCTGGGTCCATGGTAGTTCTATGTCCATTCTGTTCAGAAGTCTCCACACTGCTTTCCAAAGTGGTTGAACAAGTTTCCAATCCCACCAGCAGTGAATGAGGGTTCTTTTTTCCCCTCATCCTCGTCAGCAACGATTGTTATTGGTTTTCTTTATGATTGCCATTCTGACTGTGGAAAGGTGGTATCCCATTGTGGTTTTGATTTGCATTTCCCTGATGCTTAAGGATGCTGAGCACTTTCTCAGATGAGAAAAGGTCATTTGTGTTTCCTCCTCTATGAATTCTCTGTTGAGATCAGTGCCCCATTTTGTGAGGGGGCAGTTTGCTTTTTTTGTTATTAATTTTTTTGAGTTATCTGTAGGTTCTAGAAATTAGGCCTCTGTCTGAATTGTAGCTGGCGAAAATCATCTCCCAGTTTGAAGGGGGGTCTATTGACTCTGCGAGTGATGTTTTTGTTTGTACAGAAGCTTTTGTGTCTGATCAGGTCCCATTGGTTAAGTGACTATTGCACTTCCTGGGCTACTGGAGATTTGCTCAGGAACTTATTCTCTATTCTTATCTCATGTAGGGTTCCTCCTATTTTTTTCTTCCAGGGTGTTTAGGGTTGTATGGTTACTATTGAGGTCTCTGATCCATTTGGATTCAATCTTTGTGCAGGGTGAAAGGAGGGGGACTATTTTCATTTTCTTACATGTGTTTATCCAATTTTTCCAGCACCATTTGTTAAATATGCTATCTTTAGCCCAGCTTACATTGTTGGAACCCTTGTCGAAGACTGAGAAACTGAAGTTACTTGCATTAAAGGCTGGGTCTTCAATTCTATTCCACTGGTCAGACTGTCTGTTTTTCTGCCAATACCATGCTGTTTTAGTTACTATGGCTTTGCAGTATGTTTTAAAGTCAGGTATGGTGATACCTCCTGCGTAATTTTTTTTTACTCAGAATAGTTTTAGCTATTCAAGGTCTCTTACCCTTCCAAATAATTTTAGAGATTATTTCATCTATGTCTGTGAAGAAGGAGGTTGGGATTTTTATTGGCATTGCATTGAATCTGTAGAATGTTTTTGGCAGGATTGCTATTTTTACTATATTGATTCTCCCTGTCCAGGAGCATGAAATGTCTTTCCATCTTGTCATATCCTCCTCTTTTCCCTCTTGAGTGTTTCAATATTTTCCTTATATAAGTCTTTCACTACCTTGGTTAGTGATATTCCCAGGTATTTGGTTTTATTTGAGGATATAGAGAATGGGACAGTTTCTCTGATGTCTTTTTCCAAATGTTTGTCTTCTGTTTATAGAAAGGCTACTGATTTTTGTGTGTTAATTTTCTATCCTGCCACTCTGCTGAAGGCATTGATCACCTTCAGGAGTTTGCTGATACTGTTCTTTGGATTTGATATGTATAAGAGCATGTCATCTGCAAAGAGGGATAGTTTGACTTCTTCCTTTCTGATTTGTATCCCTTTTATGCTATTCTCCTGCCTTATCATTTGGGCTAGAACTTCAAGCACTATGTTAAAGAGCAGTGGTGAGAGTGGACACCCCTGTCTTGTTCCTTGAGTTAAGCGGGAACTCCTTGAGTCTTTCTCCATTGAAGATGATTTGTGCTTTAGGAGATCTGTATATTGATTTTATCATGTTGAGGTATAGGCCATCTATGCCTATTCTTTCCAGGGTTATGAACATGAAGTGGTGTTGAATTTTGTCAACAGCCTTCTCAGTATCAATTGAGATGACCATGTGGTTTTTGCGGGTTAGTTTGTTAATGTGGTGAATTATATTTATTGACTTGTGTGTGTTGAACCATCCCTGCATCCCTGGGATGAAGCCGACTTGGTCAGGGAGAATTATAGACTTGATGTGGGTTTGTATTCGGTTTGCTGGGACTTTGTTTAGGATTTTTGCATCCAAATTCATCAGGGATATGAGTCTATAGTTTTTTTTTCTTGTTACAGCCTTGCCTGGTTTGGGAATTAGGGCGATGGTAGCTTCATAGAAGGAGTTTGGGAGCCTACCCTCTTTTTCTATGCCCCTAACTAGCTTCAAAAAGAGGGGTCTCAGTTATATGATGAAGGATTGGTAGAATTCAGCTGAGAAATTATCTGGACCTGGGCTTTTCCATTTGGGGAGGTTCTTGATTACCGATTCAATCTCTGTGATTATTATCGGATTGTTTAGGATCTTTATCTGGTCTGGTCTGAGCTTTGGAAGTTGGTAGGTGTCCAGGAATTTATCCATTTCTTCCAGGTTCTCTAATTTTGCGGAGTAGAGGTTTTGGTAGTATGACCTGATGGTACTTCCAATCTCTTCAGGATCTGTTGTGATCTCACCCTTCATTTTTTATTTTGTTAATTTGGGCCTTCTCAGTTTTTCGTTTGATTATGTTGGCCAGGGGTTTGTCGATCTTATTGAATTTTTCAAAGAACCAACTCTGTGATTTGTCTATTTTTTTCAATTGTTTTCTTTGTTTCCAAGTCATTAATCTCAGCTCTGATCTTAATTATTTCCTTGCGTCTCGAGCTCCTAGGGTTGGATTTTTCCATCTGTTCTAATGACCTTAGGTGTGAGGATAGTTGGTTGATTTGAGACCTCTCTGTCTTTGTTATGAAGGCATTTAGTGCAATGAATTTCCCCCTTAGAACTGCCTTCATTGTGTCCCACAAGTTCTGAAAGGTTGTGACCTCATTGTCATTTGTTTCTGGGAAGATCTGGATTTCCTGTCTGATTTCTTGTTTGACCCATTCATTGTTAGGGAGCGAGTTGTTCAGTTGCCAGTATCTGTTGAAATTTCTGGATCCTCTCCCATTGTTAATTTCTAGCTTTAATGCGTTGTGGTCTGATATGATGCAGGGGATTACATTGATCTTTTTGAATTTGCTGAGGGATGATTTATGGCCTAGTATATGGTCAATTTTGGAAAAAGTTCCATGTGCTGCTGAGAAGAATGTGTACTCTGTGTCCTGGGGATGGGATGTTCTGTAAATGTCTGTTATCCCTAGTTTGTCTATGGTGCCATTTAGCAGCTTGATTCTAGGGATGACAGTGGAGTGTTAAAGTCTCCTACTATGATGGTGTTGGCATCTATATCTGCTTTGTTTATGAGTAATTTGTGCCTAATGAACTAAGGGGCCCTTGAATTTGGTGTATACATATTTAGTATAGTGATGTCTTCTTGTTGTATTGTTCCCTTGATGAGTAGGAAGTGGCTATCATTGTCCTTTTTTATTGTTGTCGGTTTAAAGTCTATTTTGTCAGATATTAGAGTAGCCACACCTGCTTTTTTATTTTTCCCACGCCTGGAAGATTGTTTTCCACCCCTTTATTCTCAGTAGCTTACTGTCTTTAGTGATAAGGTGTGTTTCTTGAAGGCAACAGATGGAAGGGTCCATTTTCCTGATCCAACCTGCTATCCTGTGTCTTTTTATAGGAGAGTCCATTTACATTCAAAGTTATAACTGTGAGGTTTGCCATGTTGTAGAGAATATGGAGGTTGGTATCTGAGCTGTTGCTGCTATCTCTTTTGTGTTACCTTGCTTGTTCTCTGTTCCTTTCCTGGGGTCAGTTTGTTTCGTCTGCATGGGATATCTTATGAAATATCTTTTGAAGGTTTGACTTTGTGCTCAAGTAATTGTAAAGCTGACTAGTCTCGTGGAATACTCCATCAATTATGATGGATAACTCTGCTGGGTAGAGTAGTCTAGGTTGGAATCCGTTCTTCTTTAAGCCTAGAATCGCTTTGTTCCAAGCTCTCCTGGTTTTGAAAGTTTCTATGGAGAAGTCTGATGTGATTCTGATGGGTTTTCCTTTATATGTGAGTTTCCTTTCTCTCATTGCTCTAAGGACTCTCTCTTTATCCTCAATGTTTGGCATTGTAACTAAGATATGTCTTGGGGTGTTCCTCCTTTGGTCCAATTTGTTTGGGGTCCTCCATATCTCTTTTAGCTGTACAGGACTATCTCTTGCCAAGTATGGGAAGTTTTCTTGAATGATTATGTTGAAAATATTTTCAATGCCCCTAGTCGGTTTTCTTCTCCTTCTGGGATCCCCATGATCCTGACATTAGGTCTTTTTATGGTATCCCACATTTCCCTTGAGTCTTGTTCACTTTTGAATTTTGTCAAGGTTCTGATTTCTCTCGAATTCTCCTCTGTTCTGTCTTCCGTGTCTGAGGTTCTGTTTTCCCAGGGATTAATCCTGTTGGTAAGAGATTCTAGGGATCTTCTTATTATTTCAATATGGCTTTTGTTTTCTGCAACTTCTTTTTGGGTTTCTTCTATCACCCTGTTGAGATGTGATTTCATTTCCAGGTTTGATTTCATTACATCTTCCTGACAGTCATTCTTATATTTGCAGATGTCTTCGGTTAATTTGGAAAGCTGGTTTTTGATACCTTTAGTTTGCTGGCTTGCCTTTAGTTCTGATATGTCTCTTCTGACATCCATTTGGTTCTCCTCCATTATATTAAGCCTGGTGGCAAAGCTAATAAACTGACTTAGTACCCTTTCAATATGTTGGTCCATCTTTTCTTGCATGACTAACATTAAGTTCTCCTTGTGCCAGTATGATCAGGGTTGAGTGTTGTGTCTTCCTGGGCCTTCCTCTGCTCTCTCCCTTTAGTTGTGTTATTGATGTCATTTGGCGTGGTTTCCTCAGCTGGTGTAATATTCTTGCATTGAGGTCTGCCCATTTTGATTCCACTTGAGGTGGTTGGTGGGATGCCTTTGAGATACCTGAGCACTGGAAAGGTGCAGTGGTGGGAAAGCAGCTGGGTCCCAGACGGAAAAGGCAGCCAGGTCCCGGAGCAGGAAAGCAGCTGGGTCTGAGGTGGGATAGCAGCTGGGTCCCGGGTGGAAAAGTCAGCCAGTCCCAGATGGGAAAGCAGCTGGGACCCAGGGCGGGAAAGCAGCCAGGTCCGGGGCAGGAGAGCAGCTGGGTCCCCGGGCGTGAAAGCAGCTGGACCCGGGACAGCAAAGCAGCCCGTCCCAGGAGGAAAAGGCAGCCCGGTACCTGGGTGGAAAAGCGGCCAGGTCCCGGGGGGCAGGAAGGCAGCCGGCTCGGGTCCAGGAAGGGTGGGACGGCAGCCAGCTCAGGCCCTGGAGTGGTGGGAAGGCGGGCGGCTCGAGCCCCCGGGCGGTGGGAAGGCGGCCAGTTCGGGCTCCAGGGGGGCGGGAAGGCAGGTGGCTCGGGCCCCAGAGGGGCGGGAAGGCAGCCAGCTAGGGCCCAGTGGTGGCAGGAAGGCGGCCAGCCCAGGCTCCAGAGCGGCGGGAAGGTGGCCGGCTCAGACTGCTGGAGCAGGTCCTGCTGGCTGGGCTGTTGTACTTACTGCCTCCGGCGTGCCCTTATGTTTGATGTAGGTTCCAATCAGTCAAATCTGTTGCTGGAAAGTGTCCGAAGTCGAGATCCTGGGTATTGCTTGCATCCACAGCCTGGATCACAGCTAAAAACCCTAACCTCTGTTACCCCGGGGACACCGTGTGGCTTCTAGTCCGCCATCATGAACCAGAAGCCCTCATTTCACTCTTAAGCATCGTTTCTCACTAACGGTTATATCTGTTTGAGCAGCACACATCTTACACTGTGGGTTCAGATTAACACGTTAGTCCTGTGGTCTTCTCTACATAGATTTTGTGCAATATTGGCATTTCAACCCAGACATGGCCAAAAGCCCAGCTTTTCACTAATATAATATAACATGTAGTGCACCTAGTCTAATGCCAAAATTGTGAACCAACTCAGGTGTGCAGTTGCGGGTGTCTCCCTGACAATGTTGAGTTTGCCATACTTTTTTTTATATATTTTTTATTTATTCATTTACAAGGGGAGAGAGAGAGAGAGAGAGAGAGAGAGAGAGAGAGAGAGAGAGAGAGAGAGAGAGAGAGAGAGAGAACCAGGGCCACCACCTTGTGGGTCTGGCTTATATGGGTACTGGGGAATTGAACCTGGGGCCTTAGGCACTGGAGGCAAGTGCCTTAACCGCTAAGCCATCTCTCCAGCCCGAGTTTGCCATACTTTAAATCAGCTCCCGGTACCTTGATGAGTCCAAGGTGGTGGTTGGCTGTCTGACCACTATGGGACTCTACTCCCTGAAATTCCTGAATGTATCTATGTTTCTTTTCTTCTTGTGATTATCTCATGAACATTGGATGCTCATACCCACAAATATGGTTAAGCCTAGCCAGTACCTTCTGCCTCCCAGCTCTGTTTCAGGCTCTCTCTCTCTCTCTCTCTCTCTCTTTCTTTCTCTCTTTCTCTCTCTCTCTCTCTCTCTCTCTGAGTGTGTGTGTTTTCCCCCTTTCCTCTTCACCTGGACTGTTGCTGAGCCCTGGAGCACAGTGTTAAGCTGTGCCTCCCGATCTATCAGCTCCTCAAGTGCTCAGATGCTGGGAAGAATTCAATGGACACAGGCACAAGATTGTAGTCAGGAAATAAAAGCTTTAGAATGTTTAAAAATTACTTTTGTGGCAGAGAAAATTGGGTTGGAAAGAGAGAAGCAATTTCTAAATTACATGGTTTCAGATTCCAAAGAAAGAAAAAGATTTGAGGTGGTGGTGGTGGTGGTGGGGTGTAGAGGGGGTAAATCCATAACATCTTCTGGGCTTTACTTCAATTCACCTGTTAATTCATGGCAAGTCTCCCTGACCATTGAAAAAAGGAAAAAGAAAGCAAGTCAGGAGGGAGGCTGGCAAAAGAATAAAAGAGAAACATTCCTGCTGGTCTAAAGCTACCTTGCACAGAATCCAGGTGAGGTATTCAAAATTGTTCACAGTCTGATTCTCCTGCCTGCGAACAATGCCAGCAACTGGGATTGGAAAAGGATCTTCAATTAGCTACCATTATCACTGCTTAAGAAGCCCTGTTGTAAGTCATATTGTTTTGAGATCATGCACAACAAACAAAAGTAATATCTCCTAATTGGACTCTCATGGCCCCTCACCAAACTACTACTTTCAGTTAGAGAGTATGGCTTTTATATTCAGATCTGGGGGTTTTCAAAGCCTAGGCAGCTCATAACTGAGAGCTCCCCCACCCCAGGACACCCTTGATCTCATAAGAAATCACATTAATCTATAGACACTG
This sequence comes from Zapus hudsonius, assembly GCA_004024765.1. NCBI lineage: Eukaryota > Metazoa > Chordata > Mammalia > Rodentia > Dipodidae > Zapus > Zapus hudsonius. The sequence goes on from PVHP010001177.1 coordinate 112,373, forward strand.
TTCAGGACTGTTGGGCCTTGACGAGCCCTGCTGTGTCAGCAGCCCCAGAAATGCAGACCAAGCTTTTCTATGACGTCCAAAGCTTTATTCTTTGAAATGTGTAAGAGTATTATTAAATTGAAGGGACATTTTCAAACAAAACCCACTGTCTGTTAAATGGAAGCTTATTCTCTGTCCAGTTTTACTTGGGACCTACCTAGGCAATGGGCAAGGAAACAAACGTGATGAAGTCCAGTTATTTATCCCAGTGATTTTGTGACCAAGAAGGGAAGCCCGCTAAGAAGGGAGCAGAGTGGAATGAGAGCTAGAAGCCACATTTGCCCATCTGATGCTATTCTTCTCATTTGTGATGTACCTTCTGGCCTCTCTCCACAATGGTGATGGGCAAAAGTGTACCCATTATGATTCCTGGCTCCCCCTCCAATAGGAACTGG